>PVKC010000127.1:27512-57356 GCA_004027635.1 Crocidura indochinensis | reverse complement strand
CCTGAAGGGCTGATTCCAGTTTTTGACGAGGACTAAGTGACAGAGCCTAGTGGTGACTTCAGTTGTTCAGTTGGTGTCCTCCTTTCCCTTTGCACTTTCCTGTAGTCCTTGCCCCTCAGGGCACCTCCTTGGGGGCAGCACTCCAGGCTCACTGTGTCTGGCCTTTGGTGGGTTCATTGTTGGGGTAGTTTCCCAGCAGTAGAATATTCCATGTTTCACATGTCATAGGTCAGAGAACAGGCATGGGCAGGAGATCTGAGGATGGAGTTTGGCTGCTGCCTCCAGCTGCTAGCCAAAAGTGCTTTGGTGGATCTGCCATTGGCCTCTGTGTTCATAGATTTCCTCTTATTGCTTCAAGGGCAAGAGGTTCCCCACTCTGCCTGCCACCAACTGTGCTTCCACCTCTCCAGTAAAGTCCCGGGTGCCACAATATAAACATTCATTTTGAAAACCACTTTGACCATAGTGGCCATGTTTTCTGTTTACAGAGTGAGCACAGAGATGTTATTCAGAGCTGGTGTCATTGTTCAGCACAGTGCCAAAGACTGTCTTTTGATCATAGCAAAGGCCTGACTCCCAGACTGGGGTCATGGTGGGCACTACATGTTTGGGGTTCTTCAGTAGGATTCCAGTGTCTCCAATAGTCACACAGGTGTGACTATAAGTCACTAGTGTGACTAGTGGCATTAGTCAAAAAATGTATGATGTGTGAGCACAATAATTAATAAAATATGTGGCAGTGTATATATCTGTGTGTCATATACACTATGTGTGTCACAACTCTGGTAATGATGCTTTTGGTAGGTCAGTTTGCCAAAATGCCACAGTCCACACTGATTCCAGAGCTGGGGTTGTGGGGAACCTCACCTGGCTTCTTTTGAACCCAACCTGCCTGGCCTCACTCAGGGTACAAGGCACTTTACTCCTATCTTCACACATCTGTCCAGCTGTTGGTAGCTGAGGAGAATGTCTTATTATTTATTGAGAGTCAGAAACAGATAAAGAAACCACACAAATCATTTTCCAATGCCCTTCAATGTGCCCTCTTGTCTTTTTCCACTCTCAGGTGATAACACCTTAAATGGGACCAGAATTCATAGGAACAATTTTGCCATAAGCCTTATGACTATGCAAAGAATGAAAGGCCAGGCAATTTCTTGGATTCAAAACTCTTGACTTTCAGAAGCTCGGGACAAGTTTTTTCTACACTGTGGCTTTGGGAGAGTGAAATACAGATAGACACAAAGATGTTACAGTTGGTGATATTTGGAATTTTATGGAAATAAAAAATATGAAACATTTTGTGTAAAACTGTTCTGTGAGTAGAAAGTTTGAACAGTGATAATAATTATATGTAATGCATATGCCTCAGGTACTATAAATATTATACTGAAGGATATGCATGCAGATAAGAAAAATATGTAGGCACTGAGTTAACTCTGAGTTGATAAATGAAGCTTGATGGACGAGAGTAACGAGGTCGGAAAACCTCTAAATGATGTTGGTGTTTCACGCTGCTCCATTCAGGACATGTGTATTATTTATTGCTGTCATGATATATTTTTTTCATCCATGGCAGTTGCTCAGAAACCAGATTGTTAGTTCAGATGATGAAATATACTATTTCAGATGTTGGTATTCAAGCATCTTAATGGTATTTTTATTACATGTTGAACATCATGCTGTTTCCAAACCATGCCCTGTAATTTCTATGCTTGTTACTATTCCCATGAACACTGATGTATTTTTGCAACTTCAGATACATATATGTGTAATATGGTGAGACATTCATAGATGAATTGCTCTTTTTTAGTCTTTGGCTTTCAAGTAAGCTATACCTTTAAGAGTAAAAAAAAAGACCTTTTTTTTAAACCTCAAGGTTCGAGGCAGTGATGGACTATGTAGCATGTGACTGTGTGTCTTGTCTTTGTTTTTCTATGTATCTCATTTAGACGTTCGGCCCCACTAGTCTAGCAGATTTAAAGCAAATCCACAGGGCATGAGAGAGCATGAATGAAAGAATAATTATATCAGAACAGCAATTCTTCTCCTCTCTGTTGTTCTTGTTAAATTGATTTCTGCTTTGAAAACCTTCATTCTAATAGCATGTGGCCGCCAAACCACCCCTTTCAATATAAGAATAATAAGAATATACAAAACCTTTTTATATTCTGAATATTTACATACACATAAATACACACACCTTTGTGGATTTAAATGATTTGATCCAAATTGCTCACTTGTTTGGAAAACACTATTTGGAGGTCAAGGTCATTAGTTCAAATTCCTGGTAGTCAAGAAAATTTTGCATAAAAGGACTTGGTTCCCAGTCCCAAGATTGCCCTTTCGTTCCAGTCCATTACTTGGTATTTTCATGACTTTCCATGCAAAGTTGAGTGGGACGGTAATTCTGAGTAGGACAATCCATCACTGGGATTCAACTGCACTGACCACTCAGGAGATCAGGATTGGCGAATTACCAGCCGGTTCTTATTCTCTCTGCACTGAAAGAGACTTCTGCAGTTGAAATGATTTTTTTTTCATGGTAGCTTTGCTGAAGCAAGAGGAACCCCCAAAACTACAAAAAAAAATCACCATGATGTTCATTTTTTTTTTGGAAATGTACAAGATTGAAAAATCTCTAGAATCAAAAAAAAGTTCAAAAGGGAGCTGAAAAATTCAAATCCTCTTCCTTTTATTTCAGTTTTCCTATCTGTTGGCAGAAGTTATAATTAATATACAGTACATGACAAGATTTAAAAAAAACTCAGACTTGAAGGTTTAAAACCAATCAAAAGGCTTCTTTCAGGTAATAATGACATAACTTAGCTCGCTGCCTCAGAAGGGAGAAGGGATCCAGAGGTTTTAAGTCAAACCATATGAAAATACATAAATATAAATAAACATTATTCTGGCTTCTGAATTGAGTTGCATTTGAAAGCGTATTATTAAGATCAGCTGTATTTAGTGAGTTCTTTAAGCATGTTCACCTGGTAAGAATCACGCACCAGCCGGAGTCAGACTTTACTAAACCAATTTTTTGTGAGCGTTTAAAATAATTTTAGGCTTAAGTTTCTCTAGATCCACCCACATTACTGAATTTGCTTTCCATAAAGCCCCTTTTGGGCTTTATGGGATTTGTCTCCCATAAAGCCACCTGGGACACAGGCCTCGTAAGCAGGAAGCTCAGGTTTGACCCCCGTCACACCTAGTTCAGCACCCTTCACCCCCATTCCCATAGTCCAGTCCTCCGACACCTCCAGAAACAAGACCTCAGCATGGAGCTGGAGCATTTACCCCTCAGTTCTCCCTAAATGACTTTTTTCTCAATCTAATGCCAGTTAGAAATTATTAGCCAGGTAAGAGGCCAGAGTGTCCTTTAAATATTAGTCACTGCAAATGTTCAAAAATGTTGCAAGTTGTCTTCATTGTCATGTTAGGACTGAGCAAGCAAGTTCAAGGTTTCAGACTGTCCATGGGTGGTTTAAGGCCAGTGTTTGCAGCATGGAGCTCAACCCCATGGCTCAACTCAAGAAACTAACCCAAGTTAGGAATTGGAAGTAGAAAGATCTTGAAGAAGTAGGCTCAAAAAACCCATTGGTGCTCAGGGCTGACTCTTAACTTTGCATTGAGGGATAACTCTTGGCAGGGCTCAGGGAATCAGGGAGTACTGAGCAACAAATCAAGATTGGCAGGATGCAAAGTACTCTACCTGCTTTACAATCTCTCCAATTTCTCTCTGGTGATTATTGATATTGTATTAAAACTATTGTCACTTGTAGGTATTTAGAAAAATGTCTATTCAGATTATCTCTAATGTTAAACTGATTAAAATATATGTGTGCTATAAATTAAGTTAGCTCTTTGTATGTTTTAGGTATTAACCCTTTATCTATGCATGGATCACAAGTATTTTTTGTCTGTTCTATTCACTATTTTACTACTTCAATTTCTTCTGCTGTGAATATTTCTGTTTTAATGTAATCTGGCTTATATATTGTTGCTTGTGATTTTATATTAAATGCAGGAACAGGGTCCATTATTTTTCCTAGTTTTTCTCCTACTGTTTATATAGTTTGGGGTTTTATATTTAATAAACATTGATTTATTTTAAATTGTGTATACTATTTCTTCATTTATCTGTACAGGAATATTCAGATTTCCCACTACTGAATATAAAGTTTCAAGAGACTTTTTTTTTTTTTTACTCACTTGTGTTCTTAATACACATGTTAAAAATTAGTTGACTACACATGCATAGATTTATTTCTGGGCTTATTTTCTGTTTCATTGCTATTTGTGTGTTTTTATTCTAATAAAATAAAAATTTTAATTTATATAGCATCAAATATAATGCAAAATCAGAAAATTTGATATATAGCTTTGTTCTTATGGCTCAATATCACTAAAACTCAATATTACTAGAGAGTTTGTGACTCTGTGTTTCATATGAATTTTAGCATTGATTTTCTATTTCCATAAAATATTTAAATTTTGAAAAGTTGCATTGAAACTTTAGAACACATCAAGTAGAATTAAGATTTAAATTATTAATTCCTCCAACCCTGAACATGGGTTTATCTTTGCTTTTTATTCACATCTTCTCATCATAATATCTTTCATCAGTGATTGTACTTTTGATGTAGAGATTTTACTTCCATTGTAAATTTATGAATAAATCATTTATTTTTTAATGTTGCAAATATGGTCACATTTCTTAGACCTTATTTTGTTATTAGTACATAATATATACTTGATATAGCTATTACATTGTTACTTTTCCCCCAAATAATCATAAACACCTTATGTTTAAATCCAGAATTAATGTGTGTGTGTGTGTGTGTGTGTGTGTGTGTGTGTGTGTGTGTACTGAAAATGTACAGGGCCATGCTTTTCCCTTAGAAAACTGGACCTTCATCATAAGAGATTCCTTCTAAGTTCTCTAGGTCGCTAGGGAGGACAGGTTCATCTTGGCATTGTCCCTGCTGCTTGGAGGCAGTGCCCTTGTGATGAAAGCATGTAAAGAGCCTCTTGGGTTATTGGGAGGAAAGTAAACTTGGACAGTCCTGTGATTGTATGTATGCTGGTATCCAGGACAAAATCTTTTAGTCTCTACTCCACCCAGTGAGGCAAATCTACAACAGAAGGATGGGACATCTCTAGTTCTTTCCAACAAAGACCGGAGAGCAGGAGGTGGGGAGAGAGGAGAGATGTGTGTGGTATTCACCGCTGAACAGTAACCATTGCTCAGTGCATCCTTGATGAACAGCACAGATGACTGAATTGCTGTGCCACCAGCTTCATTTACACCTGGTAGATAGAAAAGCCTCCAATTTGCACTGAAAAGAAGGGACTGTATGAAGTGTGAGGTTCTGTAGTAGAGGCAGCATTTTGGAATTAGATGCTATATCTTCCACTTAAATTTCTTTAGTCTGGATATGCTATTCTGGTATTTGCACACAAACTATTCTGACAGGTGAGTTATGCATAAGGAAACTGTAGCTATTCACGTGTGCTTAGGGTGTGCATACTGGCTGAAGGGCCCATTCTCTGGAGTGCATAAATAAAAAATTTAATTACTGAGACACGGCTTTAGGGCTTTAAAGTTCTTTATTTAGAAATTGACCTGGAGACATCATGCAGCAGGTAGGGTGGTAATCTGCTAACCAGTGTGTTAACCTGATTTCAATTCCCAGTGCCCCCCACCAGGAGTGATTCCTGAGAACAGAGCCAGAAATAATTCCTGAGTACTGACAGGTATGGTCCCAAAACAAACAAAAATATTTTTAAAAGAAATTATCAGTGTTGAATCTGAATTATTACAGAAACTGTTCTTAGTCATTTCTCTCAAATGAAGCCAACATAAATATGTTTTATGAGGGCTATGTTTCAAGGATTTAGCACACACTTTGAGCACCCCTCAAAGGCCCTCACCATAGTCTGTATTCTTCATCACTCGCTTTGAGTGTAGTGGCTCCTACATGGCCTGAAGATGCAGACAATGATCTGGGATTCCACACAGGAACAGAATAAGTGCACTGGGCATTTGCCCCAAAGATCTGGAAGTCTCTGAGTCCAACTCTGGTTCTCATACAGACTGAATGTCCTCTCTTGGATGTCTCAAGCACCCCTTAGTCTCAGCATATGTGGGCTGAATCCTGATCTCTCCCACATGGCCATGGCTCAGAGGGCTCTTGTCTCAGTCCACTGCACTGCCTCCACCCAGCTCTTGGAATAGAGATGGGTGCCCTCACACCTTCCTCTGCTCCAGCCCTGCTGCATACCCATGGGTTAAATGCCCCACTTCAAGGCTTTTCTTTTCTGCGTGGTATCTGAGGGTACACCTATTAGGTCAGTTTTTTAGTGCTAGAGGTCACTTTCAATCCCTGTTCTGCCACCACATGCTGTGAACTCGAGTCAACATTGATGTTTCTTCATCAGTGAATACCCAGCTCTAGCTATAACTTTGCAAGTGCCCCTTATTTGGTAGCTAAGTGTTTCTTGAGAAAATGAATCTGCCACTCAAATTCTGTCTCTGCAGATAAAGTCAGCGTTTCTGACAGGGTATCTAAAAATGTAGGAGAGTTCACTGTTTATTTGTATTTTTTTAAATCACACCTGGTGGTACTCAGTGGTTATTTCTGGCTCTGCACTCAGAAATCACTCCTGGCAGGCTTTGGGGATACTAAGGATGCTGGGGATTGAACCCAGGTTGGTCTATTCCAAGGCAAATGCCCTCCCCACTGTGCTATCACTCAGACTCCAGAGTTTTGTAAAGGCTCTTTGTCAGATTGCATTGAAAACCCAGCTCCTTTGAAATCAAGCCATTGTGTATGACGTGTGCAAAACCTGTCCATTGCTCACGACGCAAGGTGAGAGGGCTGAAGGATGGGGTGTTCTTGGGGGGACGAAATGCGGTTTGCAGAGGAGATGGAGATAGTGTGAGGAGAGGGTTGAGAAGATGGATATGCTGAGAATCTGGAGGGGAGTCAGAGAATAGAAACCATGCATGATGTTACCTGTAGCAGAGGAAGTGATGGCAAGGCAGAGTGGGACGTGAGGGGCTAGGGATGACCTTTGGGGGCTCTTAGCCTCCTAGGACGCACATATGCTAAATAGAGCCCACCAACTCTTTATGCTATCCTGGATCAGGCGCTGGCAGAGGGTCCAGGACTGGAATTCGGGAATCCTGAACAGTGCCCTGAGCCACATTCACCCTGACTGCTTCTCTATTTGTTTTTCATCCAATTAAACTTTCTGCACATCCTTTGTGTTTTGGGGGTGACAAGTTCAAAGTCTATTCGATCTGTCATTTAAAATTTTGTAGTCTGTAAAGCATTGGAGGGCGGAGAAATCTGGATTGCATTTCCTTGACCTATAAGGGATTTTGACTAAGAAAACAGACTTTAATGTAAACAACCCCGGGATTTTTTCCTGTCTTTGGAAGTCATGAAGCGACCAATAGTGAATCTGGCCTCAGAGTTTCCCCCCTCCCCACTCCTTGGCCTAGGCTTTGCCCAAGAAAGAAGGTTCCGGACTTGACTTCAGCTCCTCTTTTGGCTCTCCACAGCTTTTCAAAGGGTGGATGCCTAGGAAAGCGCCTCTAGACTCCCTCGGTGCTCCAACATTACTTTGACTTTAATAGGCTGGGATGATTTCAGCTTATAAATCTTCAACTGGAGGATAAAGTTCAAGTAGATAAAATCAAACAGATGTTGGTGGGAGGATTTCTTCATGACCCATAAAAGTGCTATCATCAAAGCCGAGAATCATTTGTTTTGAATTATTACACTGTTATCAACAGGACTGTAGCAGTCTGTTTGTTGAGGAATTGGATCTGTTTATCTGAAAACAGAACAAAGATGCCAGGCCAGGCGTTCCTGGGAAAGTGCGTCTGACAGAGGGCAGCTCCCAGGCCTTGTGAGTGGCAGTTGGCAGCCAGTAAGCAGGGAGTCAGAGGCTGCTGTTTTGGGGATGGCAGGAGCCCTGTGTCCAGTGAAATATGGCCACTGGCAGCGAGGGTTAGGGACTATAAGAGCGGGACCTTGTGGGTAGGACAAGAAAGCTTATTTCTTCTTTGTTTGGTTTTGGTTTGGGGGCCACATCCGGTGGTGCTCAGAAGTTACTTTTGGCTGTGTTCAGGAATCATACCTGGCAGGTTTGGGAAACCATATGGGACACTAGGTTTTAAACCTATGTCAACCGTGTGCAAGGCAAATGCCCTCTCCACTGTACTATCACTACAGCCCCCCAAAAGCTAATTTCTACTGGAGGAAGGGCTTTTAGCAGAACAGGATAATAGACTAGTTCTGCCTGCATCAAGATCCAGTTTGGTTTCTCTGTGCCTGGGCCACATCACTGAGGGGTCCAAGCCAACCTGAGGAGTTCAGGCTAAGCCAAGAATCTTTCTGCCCCAGACACCCCCTCCCCTTTCCAGGGAGAAAAGCATATTAGTACCCTGATATTTGGTCTTCACAGAAGTGGTTGCTGAGAAGCTGGGATTGCTGTTGGATTGAGAGTCCTGTGTTACGGGCATCAGAACTCCCATCTTGCTCTGAATGCCCTCACTTGAATACAGGGCTCACTTGCTAATCCCATACATTGCCTCTGCCCACCGTCCAGAAGGAGGGCCCACTATGGAAGTTGACCAATATGTCTTCCTACCATTTTTTACACTTAAAGGTGCCACTGTGGGCATCTCTATTTTACTCTGTGTGGTTGCTTTTTCTCAAATAGTCTCCTTTCCCCTTTCGATAGAATTTGAAAACTCTATCTCAGATACTAAGTTCTCTGAAAAAAAATGGCTAGGAAAATGGTCATGACATGTTTTCCCCAACCACTGGCATCTCCATTCCAGCCAGGTGGGGCCAGTTCCCACCGGTGGTCTATAGGTGTGACCCAGCCATGTGAAGGGACATAGTGAAAGAAGCCATAGGCTCCATGTATTTGAATCATTTGTACTGGATTGTCTTTCAGTGACCAGGTAGGTTTGGAGCTGGATGTATTAAGGACAAGGCAGGTATCTGAAATATTGCCAAGGTGTGTCTGGAGGGAATTGTCCCTTTACATGCCATTTTTGCAGGCCGGAACTGCCTACCAGCCTTTCTTTCATAGCTAATAAGCTAAGGACCTCTTAGTGGTTTTCAACACTGTCAGGCATGTAGACTCAATACTCATCTTGAGCTTTCTGTGGCACTAATATTAGCCTCCCCCTTTGCTCTCTGTAGACCCTTGGTAATCTGACCTCAAACAGTTCTAATTTCTCTCTCATCCCAGCATTTGTAGAAACTTTGCCTTCACTGTTCTTATTTGAAGGGCCTTGTTTTTCCTTTGTACATAAGCCTATCTGTGATTTTCTGTTTTAGAATATGTAGTGTGTGTCTATGTATAGAATTCTGGAAACTTTGAGGACAGCTATAAACATTTCCCAGAAAATACAATGGTATGGAATGACTTCATTAATCATAAAAGGCCTTCAAAGATTCACTGAAGTCATGTGTGTGTGTGTGTGTGTGTGTGTGTGTGTGTGTGTAACCTTATTTTTCAGGATAAGAGCCTTTCTGAAATCCCTTAAAACCCCTCCAAAGCCCCATTTCTACATGAAATGAAACTTTCGCAATGCACAGCCTGGTCTTTTTCAGATGCCACTTAGCAAAGGACATGCAGGTTTCAAAACTGTGTTCTAGCTTTATTTCTGCTCACTCTGCAATGCCCAGGCTTAGCCTTTGTGAGTTTTTTCCTCTAGAAATGAAGAAATAGAATGCTCATTGAATTCTCTTAGAAGTATCTCAGTAGAAACTCACTCATCTGTGGGATGTAAGAAAATAAAAAGATAGTATGGTAATATAAATAGGATGGTAGTATAAATAGTAAAATAAATAGTATAGTAATATAATAAAAAGACAGTATGGTAATATAGTATCCAGAGACAATAGAGACAAGGGCCAGGAGGACCAGTGCATGGCAGAAAGCTTGCCACAAATAGTGGAGGAATGCAGTTAGGATAGAGAAGGAACCACTATGACAATGAGAGTAAGAAATGATCATGCTGGATAAGAACTGGATGCTGAAAAGAGATAAAGTGATGGTAAAGGCACGATAAAAGCATAGTACTCCTTCATTAACAATATTACAAAGTATAGTATCCAAAAGGGAAAAAAGACGTGGAGAACTAAATACTTGTCCCAGAGGCAGGCAGGGTGGTGGGATGGGAGGCAAACAGGGGACATTGGTGGTGGGGAATGTGCACTCATGAAGGGTAGTGGACATTGTAAGACTGAAATATAATCATAAACAACTTTGGAACCATGGTGGTTAAATAAAACAAAACCAAAAACTCAAACCAACAAAAGTTTTGGTAGTATTTTGTACTTATTGCCCCTAACGAGACTGTGAGTTTTCTGTGAGAACAGGGCATATACTTCATT
Source organism: Crocidura indochinensis (assembly GCA_004027635.1). NCBI lineage: Eukaryota > Metazoa > Chordata > Mammalia > Eulipotyphla > Soricidae > Crocidura > Crocidura indochinensis. Next base: position 46,929 of record PVKC010000127.1, on the reverse strand, counting down.
TTCTCTTTGTATTATTGACTTTCTAGCATATTTCTTGCTTCCAGAAACTAACCAGTGCACCCATACTACCAAATATGTGCTTGGGGAAAAAACAAAAACAAAACAAAGCAAGTAGCCCAACTACTTGAACTATTTTACTATAAAACTTTTTTGTGCCAAATTCAGAAGCAAAGAACCGTGTAAACTGAAGTGTAAAATCATGGTGTTCCCCATCTGCTTTCCTTCCTTAATCTTAACTTCCCACTCCCTCATTTATTATTTCCTTTTGCAAATATTCAGGCTATTCTATCAGTCATATTGTGTTAAGTATGAACCTGGTTTTTAATTTCTAGAATGACCTATTCTCTTGTCTTTTGGGGGAATATTCTGAAAGAGGAAGGCTCTACAGTCAGCTCTTTGCATTCACATTTCATATTTTTCTCTGCACTATTCTTTTCCAACCCCATTTAATTGTCAACAAGTGTTTTCCTATGCCATCCTTTCCCCAAGGAACTAAGAAAAAAAAAAAAAAGAAAACTATAAAAAGGAGCATGCTACCTACAGGAGTCATAGGCAGAGTAGAAATGCAGACATAGGCCCAGAGAGTGACCCACATATCTGTCCTGGCTCCTCTAGAAAAAGACAGAGACAGAGATAGAGACAGACATGGTTTGGCACCTGGTTTAAAATAGGTCTAAGTGTGCTTGGTGAAAGTTCTGGGGTCTCTGATGGGGAAGTTACTTCATCTGCTACCCTGTCCTTTAGGGACCTTGCAGAGGGGTCTCTCACTCCCTTTCCTGATCTTCTGAGGACACCACCTCAAGGAAGAGGGGTCCAATGAAAGCCAAAGACTCAAAGTGACCCCAGAGCTGCTGTCATGGAATAAATGAAGAGTTGGAAATAACTCTAAGTAGGTTGGGAGCAAAAGCACATCTCTCTGGCTTCTGTGTTTTCTCTCTCTCTAATAATATATGCTTCGGATTTCCATTTTGGTCAAGCTACATTCTCTCTTTTTCTTTCCTCTCTCTAGATGCCACAGACACTACCAGCTTATGATTAGGTGCAGGCCAAATAGCAAAGATCATGGGGAGGGGCCGGCGAGGTGGCGCTAGAGGTAAGGTATCTGCCTTGCAAGTGCTAGCCAAGGAAGGACCACAGTTTGATGCCCCGGTGTCCCATATGGTCCCCCCAAACCAGGGGCAATTTCTGAGCACTTAGCCGGGAGTAACCCCTGAGCATCAAACAAGTATGGCCCAAAAAAAACCAAAAAAGGAAAAAAATAAAAAAAGAACATGGGGAAGGGCCAGCCAAGCCTCTTCTGTGCCTTCTCATCTTTTGATAAGGTCAGGAATTCCACACGCACCCCTCCAATGACTCTAAGAGTCAGAGACCACGCAAAAGCAATGGGTTTATTGTACAAGCATGCAGGGGCACTCAGCATAGAGAGCCCGGAGCCTAAGTTTAACAGGCCTTTTATAGCATTCTGGGTACAGTGGAAAATTACAGACCATCATATGACAGTAAATTTCAGGAAGTTTAACAACAGTTACATTTTTGAGAACATTAACCTCACCCTAGTTTGAGCAACATTGGGGCAGGGGAGTTTTATTATCTTTTAGCCACAGGGCTAGGGTGGGGACCAGCCTAGGGTGGGAATCAGCTGGGCAGTACAACACATTTGTTCCCGTTTTCAAATCTTTAAGATGAATTTTTCTGTTCCCATATCTTTTCACTTTCTCTGGAGCTTCATGGGAGAAATAAAGGCACAGAATATAGGCCTTCGAGGACTCATGATTCTCTGTGCAGCTACAGAGAGAACCATGCCAGCTGAATTGGTGTTGGGGGAAGCTGGTACAGCACATCACTGATAAAAACAGATGGGGAGGGAGACAAGAAGAAAGGGGCTGATGGTTCATCAGGGGCATTAGCTATGCTGATGCTGGTGACAGATTTGTATGTGGCTATACTTGAAACAAAACCTTGACCAGTGTTTTTGACCTACAAAGCTTATATTCTAAACCTGGTAGTTCAACAGCTGGTGACACTAAACTCAACTATACTTATTCTTCTTAAACCACTGACCTCATTTCTTTCTGAAATTTATCAAACACTGTGTTCCACGGATAATAGAAAAACTTCCTCAGGAGTCAGAGTTTAGGATTCTGAGAGCCACTTCAATGTAGAACTGTGAGTGCTGTGGTTGTGTGTGTGAGAGGGTAAAGATGGCTCCTTGAGTTTGCATCATGACCACAAGCAACCAGGATGAGGTCGCAAAGATAGAAGCCCTCCCTGATGCCACCTTCTCATCCCTGTCTCAATATCAGGTGAGCTGGGGCAGCCAATCGAGAGGCAGCACATGTTCAGTAGTTGGCCAGCACATAATGTGCTTGCTTTCTATACTGCCCCATTTTCACAGGTGGACCGTGTTAACAGCCTCTTTAGACTCAGAAATGGGGATGGTGACAGGAAGACCCATTCCTAGCATTCCCTCTCTCATTGCCCTTTGATCACTCTAGATCTTATCCCTAGAGCTGCAGCCCTGACGGTGTGTCTGTCCTGCTGGTCATTTGAACCACGGTGTATGTGCACTCCCATCAAACATTGTGTAGGTAGGTGCATTCCAGGAGCCCAAGACTTAGGATCCAGCAAACACAGCAATAGACAAGTTGAAAGAAAGAAATGAGGGAGGAAGGAAATAAACTGATGCTTCCTACCTTCAAGGGCACTTTGGGAGTTTGGGGCTGTATTGAAGTTTCTCAATACATCTTGTAAGGCCAGAGCTGATCTTTGCCATGGCATTGGGGGCCCATTTATGAGCAATGCACCTATGGGTGGTCTTAGGGCAGGGTGGAGAGAATACGTTTATTTCCTTTCCAGAAAGGGTATGTATTTTCTGGGTAGAATTTTCTGGTCCTGTCCTGGTTCTTCCACCCCAAACCTTCATGTATGGCAGTTCAGATTTTGGTCCAAATGCTGGATCAATTGGATAGAAGGGGCATTGACTACTGGCAACTAAATGTTCTCCCTGAGACATTTTAGGGTGGAATCACAGTAGAAATGATAGTTGGTCTTACAATACCCAAGTGACCAGAGTTATTTTTCAGTTTTAGTGGGGGTGGCATTTCTTTGTGCTCAAGTGCTGTTCAAGTGGAATGTTTCACAAAAAAAGCAGGTACCATGAAAACACATGCACACAATATAGGATATGTCCATTGGGAGGAAAGTACACTCTTTGATAGAAAAGATCCAAGGCATGTGTGAAGCAGAGAAAAGCTCATGAGGGGAATTCTGAACATGGAATATTGTGAAAGTCTATCAACTAAAGTAGGAAGAACTATATGGGGTGTGTCCTGCAAAGCCAAAATTCACCATGAACCCCTCTGGGGAGCCAGCTCTGGTGTTGCTGCTGCTCATTTCCAAGCTGGTTCTATGTGATTCTTTGTCTTGGCAACCAAAGAGAAAGGCAGAGTAAGTTCTCAGCAGGGTTGAATGTAGAGGGAATATGCTGCAGCGGGAGTGAGAAACTGCAGGTGTCCGTCAAGTGTGACCCCAGAACAATTCTGGGTTCAGGGACTAGAGAATCACAGCCACTGCAATTAGCTGCTATGTTTTAAGGTGCCCATCTGCCTTCTCTGCCATCACTTTTTTCCTGATCACTTATCCTGAGGAGTGTGCTTGGTAGAAATGAAGGGAAAATTCCACAGGAAGCTTCCCTGTACATTGACTGCTTAACTTATAGGAGCTGTCTGAACAAGGGCCAGTCCTAGAAACACTTTATTCCACTAAGCACCAGAGCTCTGACCTCCAGTGTTCTCTGCCATCAGAGCTCCATCTTTGTACAGTGCTTTTTTTTTTTTCGGTTTTTGGGCCACACCCAGTGATGCTCAGGGGTTACTCCTGGCTATGCGCTCAGAAGTCGTCCTGGCTTGCGGGACCATATGGGACAACAGGGGATCGAACCGCGGTCTGTCCTAGGCTAGCGCAGGCAAGGCAGGCACCTTACCTCCAGCGCCACCGCCCGGCCCCTGTACAGTGCTCTTATGCCAGAGCTCTACCCTTATCCAGTGCTCTCTGGCTTCTAGAGAGGGTCACTGGCTGGAGGAGTGAGGGAAGTGGGAAGGCCCCCTGAAAACAGTCAAGGGTGAAGAACAAATAACAGGATGGTGCAGTTGGAAGAAATTGATCTTTTCTTTTGGTGGACAGACAGTGTGTGAAATAGGGGTGCTATGAGCTGAACCTTTATGCCTTGATATAGAGGATGGAGCTTGCACTTCTGGGCTCCAGCAAACTTCTGGGTAGGAAACAAGATGGAGTTTGAGTCACATGAGTCTCAGAGAACATCTGCCTGCTCTGAGAAGCAAGACCTGAGGCTTCTCTCTCTCTTTTTCTTTTTTCCTCTCTCTCTTTCTTTCTGTGTATGTGTTCATGTTCATGATGTGGAGCTCATGAGCCCTTGCCCCTATGTAACTTCTAGACACGTCTGTGATATGGAGGCCAAATATTTCTCTCTCTCTTTCTCTCTCTCTATTTCTCTCTCTTTCTCTCAAATTAGACCCAATACTCCTGTAACCCTGGAGTTGAAGTCTGGGCTATAGTACAGTGGCATTTTGTCTGATACCAACCTCAAAAAATTTGAGGGGAGGACACTTGTTTTGTATATGACTGAGCTGGGTTTGATACTTGGCATCCCATATAATTCCTGGTGCCCACCAGGAGTGATTCATGAGTGCAGGAGTAACCCCTAAGCACCACCAGGTATGATCCCAAAACAATAACCCCCCAAAATAGTAGCCTGTTAGTGATTTGGGTTTTTGGATGGTGGGAGGAAATTTGGTGTATTGGTGGAGGGGTGGGGAACCAGGTAGTGGAATTGAATATGGGGACAATGTATGCGTAGAAACCAACTATAAATAAGTAAATTTATTGTAATTGGTATGAAGAGGAGTGAAGGGGAGGAGAAAGGAGAGAAGAGAATGGAAGAAGGGAGGGGAAGGGAGTGAAGAAAAGAGGAGAAAGGAGGGGAGGAGAGGGGAGAGGGGATGGGGAAAGGGGAAGGAAGAGAAGGGAGAAAAGGGAGGAGAGGTGATGAGTAAGACTCTTGGGCAATTTTGCATCTGTATAATAGAAGAAATAATTCCATACAGCTCTGCTGTTGACTCGGGCTTCTTCTCTATGGTGTAGAATTGGCAAATCTTCTGTTCACCACCCACTTTTAAAAGAGGGTCCAATTCTAAATAATCATCCTCAGAATGGCTGGTTTCCCCCCTTATCCCCCTGGAATCACAAGTGCGACCTTTGTCATGCAAATGCATGATCCCCTTTGAAGCAGTCCTGAAAGTGTTAGGCACTCTGCACACAGGGATCCCAAACAGACGGAACAGTGCACCAGCTGCCTTTCCATCTGCCAGCTTGATGGCAGTAGAGGGAAGCCACAGTGGGCATGAAACACCCCACCTTTCAGCTCCAGCCAAGCCTTTCTCCTCTCCCAGTGCAGTGCTGGAAGCTGAGTATCTCTGGGAATCACACTATACTCCAGAACGGAACACAGAGAGCACTTTAGGTCTTTTAAATTATAAGCTAGTTAGTGTGGAGGAGTTCCTTCTGGTTTATAGGGGGACTTTCAGAAATGACCAACCATTTCACTTCAAATGCCAAACTAATGAAAATAAAAATTAACCTCCCAAAGTTCAAACCAATACCTCTTTGGCTGTCTAGATCTTCTAGTACCACTTAAAAAGAGATTCAGGGTTTTACCCTCATGAGTAAAACAGCATAGCAGGAAGGGTTTGTGTTTTGCAGGCCGCAGACCTGGGTTTGATCCCCGGAATCCCATATAATTCCCCAAGCCTGCTACAAGTGATTCCTGAGTGCAAAGCCAGGAGTACCTCCTGAGCACTACCTGGAGTGGACCCCAAACAAAAGCAAACAAACAAAAAGAATTTACCTTCAGAACATTAAAATTCGGACCCATTTTACAGGTAAATTGTTTGTTGAGTATTTTCTTCTTTCTGCAGAAGAGACATGGCCCTTTTACTCCCTGCCTCTGTCTCTCATCATTAATCTGTATTCAACATGTGATAATGCAGAGAATACAGAACAAAAAGGGTAAATATGAGAACCCCAAACTGTGTGAGAATATTTGGTCCAGACAGGAACAGGCAGAAAAAAAAACTCACAGAGAAATTTCTTTACAAAGATGAATAGATAGAAGCATGGAATGTATCTAACCCATCCCAACAGTTCAGCAGCAAACAGAAATCAAGGTTTTTCATTAAGAAGACAGCTAAGACGAAAAATGAATGACCATTGTGAGCTTTCAGAAATATAAATTATTGTACATAGAGATGAAAGAAGGCATGTGCTTCAGGTATGGATATAGATATATAGCCATGTTGCTAAAGTGATAGTATAGTGGAGGCCACTTGCCTTGCCTGTGGCTAATCCAAGTTTGATCCCTGGCACCAGAGGTAAACCCAGAGTTCCACTAGACATGATACAAAACCAAAATAAAAATTGATTTATAGCCCCATTGTCAACTTAGCAAAATTTGTCCCCAACCCCAGCCTGGCACAAACTGCTTAATGTTGGGGCTGTGTGAGAAGAAATTAGAAATTATTTCCACAATAATTTCAAACAGCTTCCACTTGTTTGGACAGTGCTGTTTTTTTCCTTGAAGATTCCTTTAGTCTCAATGTCATGAAGTGTTTTACCTACATATTGTTCTACATACTATATGGTTTTGGATATGATATCAATGTCTTTAATCCATTTACATTTGACTTTTGTGCATGGTGTTAGTTGGAGGTCTAAGCTTGCTTTTTGGCATATGGCTGACCAGTTGTTCCAATATCACTTGGTGAAGAGGCTTTCCTTGCTCCATTTTGTATGTCTTGCCCCTTTATCAAAGATTAGTTGACTGTATGTCTGGGGAACATTCTCTGAATATCAAGTCTATTCCACTGATCTGTGGATCTATCTTTATTCCAATACCAAGCTGTTTTAATGACTATTGCTTTGTAATAGAGTTTAAATTTGGTAAAAGTGATGCCTCCTATAGTCCTTTTCCCAAGAGTTGTATTACCTATTTGTGGATGTTTATTGTTCCAAATGAAATTCAGGAGTGTTTGATCCACTTCTTTGAAGAATGTCATGAGTATTCTTAGGGGTATTGCATTAAATCTGTAGAATACTTTGGGGAATATTGACATTTTAATTATGTTAATCCTGCCAGTCCATGAGCAGGGTATGTGTCTCCATTTCCTTGTGTCCTCTTTTATTTCCTTAAAGTAGGGTTATGACTAAATGCATTTTCAAGGAGGAAACAGCACTGTCCAAACAAGTGGAAGTAGAGATAAACAGATGGAACTATATTAAGCTGAAAACCTTCTGCACCTCAAAAGAAAATAGTGACTAGGATACAAAGGCCACTCACAGAATTGGAGAAACTATATTAACCCAGTATCCATCAGATAAGGGGCTAACAAGAAAAAAATCTAACCCCATCAAAAACTGGGGAGAAAAATGAACAATTTCTCAAAGAAGAAATACAAATGGCCAAAAGTCACATGAAAAAATGCTCCACATCATTTATCATCAGAGAGCTGTAAATCAAAACAACAATGAGGCATCATTTCATACCACAGAGACTGACACACATTACAAAGAACAAGAACAATCATTGCTGGAATATTATGCAGGAGAGATGAAGTCATGAAATATTTCAATACACAGATGGCCATGGAAACTATTAGGCTGAGTGAAATAAGTCAGTGGGAGAGAGATAGAGACAGAATAGTCTCACTCATCTATTGGTTTTAAGAAAAAAAAGACATTATTGTAATAATGCCAGGAGACAATAGAGATGAGGGCTAGAAGAACTAGCTCATAATATTAAGCTCACCACAAAGAGTGGTGAGTACAGTTAGAGAAATAGCTACACAAACAACTATGACCATTGTCAGTGAATGAGAGAAGTAGAATGTTTTCTCAAATATAGTTGGGAAGGAAGGAGGAGGGAGATGGGGACATTGGTCATGGGAATGCTGTATTGGTTAAGAACTGGTGTTCTTTTTTTTTGTATATTGTGGACAATAATATTTTAGGTAATATTTAGGTAATATTGACATAAAATCAGGGGGATTTCCATCATCAAATTGTCCTCCCTACATCTCCATTCCCGTCCTACCACCCATATCCTCCTCCCTCCCCTTGGGGCTGCTAGAATAAGTGGTCCCCTCTGTGCCTAGCTTACAACTTAGTGATCTTATACTTGTTTGGTCTCAGTATTTCCCTTATTTCCCCTTCTTACTGGGAGGCGGGACTAGATAGTTCTAGTTATGTGTTTTTTTTGTTTGAAGAAGAGAAAAATGATAAACTGAGGTAAAAATCAAATACGCCAAAAATGGGTGGAGTCCTTCTAGAGGCTCTCATCATTGGCTTGAGAGACAAAGGGGAAAAGGAGGTGAAACACCTCAACAGTACAAAAAGAAGTGTCAAATAAAATAACCAGTGAGCACTCCAACAATGAAGATAAGCACCATATAAAAGCCATGGTCTTGAAATAAAAATTAAAAAAAAAACGTGGCTGAGCACATAAAGAAAGAGAGAAAAGAAGAAAAATAAATATAAATGGAGGCAATAACTTCAATAACCACACCAAAACAAAGAAATTGGCAAATAGTAGATAGATTATTACAGAAAAAATTGTTTTGTGCTTTTGCCATTTTTTCCCCTCCTGCATAGGCACAGTAAATATTGGGGTCATTCGAAAAGGAATTTCCTTGGCCTAAGAGATACAGGGTTTCTCCACCCTTGGAGTATATTGTCATGGGATTAACTATAAACTCCATTCAAGAACTGGTGTTCTTTTTATAATTAAAACCCAAGTAAAACCATGTTTGTAATCATGGTGCTTAAATAAAGGTATTATTTAAAAATAAGAAGTAAAAATGAGCTAAATTAAAAATTCTCAAGTGAGAATTCAGTGGACTATACCTTTAGCTAAAAGAAACTATATTTAGAAAAAGTGAAATAATGGTCAAAAGAATCAAGTCAAAAAGATTCTTGCTTGCAGAAATCAAAGGAGAAAAGCTACTGTTTTTTTTCCTTCCTTTTTTTGGGGCTGGGGAGGGTTGACTTTCTTTCAGTGATCAAACAGTGCTACATACAATGCACATAATTTTGTTTCAAACTAAATAGTATCAAGGGCTGAAAGGCAGTATAGTAAGTAGGGCACTCACTATGCATGCAGCTGACCTGCATTCAGTCATCAGCACCCTGAGTGCTGCCATGAATAAACCTTGAGCACAGAGCCAGGAGTAAGCCCTGAGCACCACTCAGAGTCTCCTCCCCAAAGCCCAACCCCCAAACACGACAAAATAATAATGCACTCGAGATTGGAGAATTTGTACATTTATTTTTTCCATGCTCTCTTTGTAATTCATTGATAATTGTTTTCTCGTTCTTCAGTGACATTAATTACATAGTGAGAGCTTTTCGAATAATATTCCATAAATATTCCATAATTATTGTCATATTTGGTATGTGGGAAAGCAGGAATTCATTAATGCACTGGACCTGCTTCTTATCCTTCACAACCATGGGATTTTAGAGCAGAAAGGGATTTTAAGAGATCATATTATCTGTGCCTTTTTTAGTTTTTTACAGTTTCAGAGTAAAAATGTGACTTTATAAAGCATGCTTTTAAACTTCAGTTGTATCAGGAGAAGCAATGTTTTGTTTGGACAAATATTTACACAACACAGTTTGGAGGCCAAATCTATAGGAAACTATAAAGTAAAATCTGTATTAAAGTGAAATAGACAACAAGTTCTCTTCTTGACTAAATACTTCCTAGTGCTGCCTTTTTAATAAATTTCGACCAATTTCCAATGATCCAAATATAAGATGAATGCTCAAACAAAAAGTGTAGTAATAAATGAATTATTTTAATTTAATTTATACAACAATAATGATACGTGAACCCAGATGCACTAAAGGGGAAAGTTTCAGGGTATTTCCAAGAACTACTGGGGAATACAAAACACATAATCTTCATTTCCAATCTGAAAAAATCAACCTAATAGAACCCTCAGAGTGTTTCCTCCATTTGGGGAACACTCAAAACATCTTGATTGGATGAACTTAACATATGGACCTTCTGGAAATCATCTTGATACAAATTTGAAATATTATCTCTCACCCTCTTTGCTCTGCTTGTTGTTCATCAACATACATTTCAACATCCGTGTTTTATATGTTGCTTCTGCTTAAGTAATGGTCCACTGTAGATAGACATTAAGATACAGATGACAAAAAGTGAGTCTAATGGAGTGTGGTGTAGTGTGCAAACTAGCGCAGGAGTGAGTGGTGTGCAGCTGAGTGATGAACTGATAAACCAGGAACATTCATACACGCTTTTCCAGAAACTGCAGATGCGCCTTCTCTCAGGACCTTCTGTCGTGAAGACATGAAATATTTAAGTGATGGTTTAGTGGGTACATGCGTGAGGCTTACAGAAACCTGCCTTTTGATTCATGGTGGATGGTGCAGTCCCTACCGATCTTTAATGCTCTAACAGACAGGGTTAGAGGAGAGAGGGAGAGATGCCTTTTTAAACACAGTGGAGGTCAGATTTACAGTCTCAATTCTACCATAAGCATTTTCCAAATCATAAGTATAATTTGCACGTGCATCTTTTTTCTGCCCATAAAGTATTTCAACATATACATGTTTTGGGCTTCTTTCTTTCATCAGCATTATAAGGAGGAGCAAAATGAGACTCATGCCAGGATGGAGAAGGGGCTGTTTGATAGGGACATAGGAAAATGTTGTGATCATGTTTCACATGGTCGAGTGTGAAACAGGCGAGTAGCAAGCTGGCTTCTGGTGCTTGACTTGCTCTGTTGTAGACTCTGGGTTGAGGTTGAACCACTAAAAGAGACTATTCATTTCATTATAAATAATAAGTCTGGGCACAGACCCAAGATCTTCGGTCTTTGATGCCCTTAATACCTCAGCCTTTCTTCAAGCCTAGCATCTGCTTTGAGCATCTGATACACACCAGCTCTTAACTCAACTCTGTGCTAATGGATGCAATCTACTAATCCACTGGTTAGATTCTGTGTGTGCTTTCAAGCACCTAGTCTCAATCTGGATGGCAGAGCATGCAGGGTATATCTAGGGTCATGGATGAGAGAGAGAACAGAAGGGCAAGGAAGACCTACCTTTGGTAGGATATGTAAGCTAAGCTGTGACATAAGGTGACAGAATCTAAATCCAGGTAGGGACCATAGGAGTTTTTTGGGAGGCAAGAGCAGCAATTACCAAAGTTAGGGGAAGTCAAGATTTTTTTTGTCCCTAGGAGCAGAAAGGAGTGGCTAGCCTGCTGTCAATGATGGAGAAAGGATTCAGATGCCATGGAACCAGAGAATGTGGGAATGTGTAAGTGAATCAGAAAAATGAACTCCTTTTACAAGTTATTTTAATCATGAGGAAATTTGGAGTGTAGAGCCCCTCTTATAGGGAAGGGGAAAACTGTGGTTGACACTAATAGTATAGACTACACAAAATGGCACTAAGAGAGTCATTCAGTGCTTAATGTCTAACTCCATATATCTGACAATGATCCCTGTTTCCATTAAATATTCAAGGACATCTTAGCATTTTGAGATACAGTGGTACAGTGTATATATATTATACACTGTTTATATTATATTATATTATATTATATTATATTATATTATATTATATATTATTATATTATAGGCTACTGTTCAATAGTCTTTTCTCTGATGCCATAGTTTAGTTATTAATAAAGTTACATATTCTAAGCAGATGGTAACTAAGACGTACATTGGTTAGGTACTCATGCAAAAGATGAAAAAGTTATCAAGGAAAATAGTTAGGACTATTTTACCAACTTAAAAAAATGAAAAAACTTGAGAATTGGTTAGATACCATTTATAAGGGTTTAACATATATTCACGTAACAGGTATGGCCTAATTAAATAAATATAGATAGTAAGAAAACTCTCTGGATGAGTTGGGTGTCATATAAAAGATAGATTTTAAAACTCTATGATGATCACTTTAACTTACATTTTGTTATATATATATTTGGGTGGTCACACTCGATGGTGCTCAGGGGTTACTCCTGGATCTGTGCTCAGAAATTGCTCCTAGCTTGTGGGATCATAAGGGATGCCAGGGATCAAAATTTTGTACTATTTTTATATATATAAAAGGATTCTAGCCTTTCATTCTGAATATAAAAATAATGCAGCTCATATCAATTTAGACATCATGTCACCAATAGTTATGTTCTTCATATAAATAATAGTCAATAACTAATTTATTCATACTGCTTTATTTGTAACTAAAAATTTCACCAAACTTAATTTATAAACAAGTTTTTATGTATAATATATGATGCTTAGTATGAAGATATTCTCCATCAATTCTGATAAGGAAAATGTTCAATGGAAAAAAAATTAGAACTGTCTGAAAAACAGGCAAAATCAGTTCTGTTAGATAAGTTAAAATATGGATGGCTTGCTAATTTTGACCATATTTTTATATAATAGACTCTCAGGCATGTCAGATTAGTAATTCAGTTTAGTAATTCAGATTAAAGTCTGTTAGGTAATAACGTCTTTGTTTTCTGTTTTTTTGTTTGTTTTGTTTTTGGGTCACACCCGGCAGTGCTCAGGGGTTACTCCTGGCTCCATGCTCAGAAATTGCTCCTGGCAGACACGGGGACCATATGGGGCACCGGGATTCGAACCGATGACCTTTTGCATGAAAAGTAAACGCCTTACCTCCATGCTATCTCCCGGGCCCCAGGTAATAACTTCTTCATTTTTTAATTTAAAAATTATTTAAATAGCATTTTATTTACAAGCATTTATTTAAACAGCATGGTTTACCGAATTGTTCATAATACAGTTGGTTTTTATTTTCAGTTACAAAATTATTCATGATTAAATTTCAGTCATATAGTGTTCAACACCCATTACAAGTGCATAGTTCCAGCCACCAATGTCCCTGGCGTCCCTCCTGTCATCCCATACCCTCTCCCCTGCCTGCCTCTGTGACGGACATTTTTCCTCTCTCTCTCTCTCACTCTCTCTCTCTCTCTCTCTCTCTCTCCCTTTCTCACACTATTTACCTCTCCCTTTCTCTTTCTCTCTCTTTCTGTGATAGCTCTCTGAATAAACACTAAATAAAAACTCTCTCTGGTAATAATTTCTTTATATTTTAGAATGTTATTGTATTGCAGGATGATTCCTGAAATTACTGATCAGTGCTTCACTCTGATGAAATAGGATGCTGGTATTTCCTTGCCAAAAATTATAGTGAAAAGGGCCCTGCAGTTACTTAAATATTTAAGGAATTAACATATCTACAGACTTTCTGACAACATAATTTTGATTCTATTGAGCTTAGTTTTACCTTAGTTCATTGAAAAAACTAAAAATTTATTGTTTATAGGAGTTTATGCTGAGAGTATTTAATAGCAGAATGAAAGCTGCCATTTTCTTTATAATGATGACTTTTTGATATGTTTTATTTTCTAGAAAAACAATCTCATTTTTTGATGTGAGATTTATTGCAACTAGAAAAAATAAGACACTATGAAGCTTGATAGTGTTAATGAAGTTGAAAATCACTTGGGGATGTTCTTTCATCCATGTTTGAACTATTAAAGTTAGTAGGTAGCACTTGACATTTCTCTTAATTATGTGATTATGGTTTAAAGAAACAATCTTCATTATAGTGAAGTGGAAAATCATAATTCAAAGTCTTTATGGATACAGATATATGATAAATAATGCCCCTTGGGGGCATTGTGTCCAAACTGCATGGTCTAGATTGTAATTAACTGAATAGAAAATACATACATTGTCATTTATTCAATATCAATGGCATATATACGCATAGATATGATGAAAATGGATAAAAGTTTCTATATTAGCTCTTTATTTGTAGTGGAAAAAAAAACAGCCTCTTGATGGGGCCAGAGAGATAGTACAGTGGGTAAGGTGCTTTGAAGTTGGGTTTGGTCTCATGAGCAGGAATCAGAAGTAAGTCCTAAGTACAGCTGGGTGTAACCCCTCAAGCCCCAAACAAAGAAACTCTTCAGATATTTCAAGTTTTTAATCCTCATTGTTTATTAATTAACACTTGAAAATAGTAGGAAGCAGAAAACAGGTAAATTCTGCCTCCGTTGGGTATTTGGAGGATTAGCCATAATAACCCAGCAAAAGTGTTGGATGCAATGTTTGGCATCACATTATCAGAGTTTCAAAATGCTCACAATGGTTTATTATTATTTCAACAATTGTACTTTATTACTTAACACATTTTGTTATCTTGGGTCAGTCATCTATTTTTTAGGCACACTTTTACACTTTTATTTTTCATTTAGAAATGAGGGTGGCCTGAAGTAAATGATCTGTTTCTTGAAGTTTAATCATTAAATGCTATTTTATAGCATTTAATACAATATTTCTAGGTTATTGGTACTTAATTTACATGGTATATTTGTTATGTAAATAAATAGGTGTGCTTTATATAGATGGCATTTTCTTCTTTTCTTGGAAATGTCATTGACTGCCATTAATTTTTTAAAGGACTTTAAAGATGAAAAGTGGCATATAATTGGTGATCTAAGTGTAAAAAAGTGTACATTTAGCCTTGATATATTTTAGTCTGTCTTAAAAGATATATGAAATTTACATGATTTTTGTATTTGTTCCTGGCTCTGTACTCAGGAATTACTCCTGGAAGTAGTTGGGGGACTATCTGGAATGCTATATTAAACCTAGGCTATCTGCAAGCAAGGCAAGCACCATACCCTATAATATTACTGTATCATTATTCTGGCCCCTACATGTTTTTAATGCTATCAAAGAAAAGCACAAATTCTCCTTGTCAAGGAATATATTGAATAAAATTATGTATATATAATAAATGACTGGACAACAATAAAAGGAACTGGACAGAGAGTAAAAATACCTGTACTTAAAATAGAAGGGGTATTAATTAATTTGGTTTGGGGTCACATCAGGCAGTGCTCAGACTCTGAGATCAAGGATCACTCCTAGAAGGCTGGGGGAGATCATACTAGGTGATTGGATCGGACCTGGGCCCAGTGTGTTCAAGGCAAGCACTCTACCTGCTGT
The DNA here is from genome assembly GCA_004027635.1 of Crocidura indochinensis. Taxonomy (NCBI): domain Eukaryota; kingdom Metazoa; phylum Chordata; class Mammalia; order Eulipotyphla; family Soricidae; genus Crocidura; species Crocidura indochinensis. The sequence continues at coordinate 31,765 of PVKC010000127.1, read as the reverse complement.
ACTATAACTCCAGCATTAGGGGACAGTTATTTTTAATGTGTTTCACTTTTCAATCTAAATATCAGTTGTTACTTGTGATGTGCATATTGTTGGCTATAACTATTATCTTTAAGTACCATCAATTTCTATATAGATCTATTTCAAGAAATAATTTGAATTGTAGTATTTTAATTTACATTTTTTGGTTTTGGATCATATCTGGCAGTGCTTAGGGCTTAATCTTGGCTCGGGACTCAAGAATTAATCCTGGCTTGGGGAACCATCTGGGGTGCTGGGAATATAACACTGGGTTGGCCACATGCAAACCTTAACACTGATTCATGGTATTTATACACTTGTGAATCAAGCAGCAAACAGGTACATGATTTGGAAGGTTTAAGATGTTTAAGTGCACACTAAGTTTTGACTTCAATTCACTATGTAAGAGGATATTATAAGTGGGTTTTTATTTCAGTCCTTTTTATCTTGTATTTTTTCTATTTAAGAAGTATATTGAGACATACTTCTGATATAAAAGTTTAATTTGTAAGTCCTAGGATACATCCTTGAATGGCATAGAAGCAAGGGAAAAATGGCATATACAACCCAACACTATGCCTATCTAATGTGGCATAATGAAATTAGAAAACTTAATGTATATAGTTTTTGTATGTTGACCTTTGTGATTAAAAATATTTGATACTCATTTTCATGTTTCTGAAATGAAATGTATACGTATTTGTGTTCATTTTTATACTCTTCTATTTTGTTACATGAAAGGAAGGTCATTGAGTTGGGTGGTAAATTTTTTTTCTGACATAAAATTTGAACTGTTCATTTTTCTCTTTACAAGAAAATACTCATAAGATAAGCTAGTGCATCTTAAAGTTAAATGTTTACAAAAGTATTGGCAAAGGAATTATCATCTTACAACAAAAACCCATGCAAGATGAGGATACAAATTGTGTAAATATTGCACCATTTTGCACGACCAACTGTAAATTCTTGTAGCACATATTTTTTCTTCAGAGTAATCCATTGTTTGTGTATTTATCAAAGTAAAGCTGAGAGATTTTGAGTCTCAAACTTCTTAGCAGATCTCTTGGCATCATGATTTGCTTGTTGACTTTCAGTGCTAATTGGTTTGTTTATTTAAAGATGGAGAATCCAAAATACTTCCATTTTATTGCCTATTTTCTCAAATATTGGGATGAGCCATTCAAAAAATATAGTTGGAAGCATAACTCTGAAGGTAATACCGTGGTGGCAGTATTTAGTTTCAAATGAAGATAATAATTTTGGTGATAGAAGCAGAAACCAGAAGATGGAATTTCATGAGTTGGTCATAGGTTGTATTCTCTGGCAAAAGTGTTTGTCCTATTTTTTCTTTTTTGGTTTATTTTTGGTTTGGGGCCACTCCCTGCAGCATTGAGGGGTTACTCCTGGCTTTGTACTTAGGAGTTACTCCTGGCAGGCTTGGGAGACCATATGGGATGCCAGGGATCAAATTTGCATGCTCCACATGTAAGGCAAGCAACCTCTCCACTGTTCTACTTCTATGGCCTGTGTTTGTCCTGTTGAGACCTTAGTGGATTTGTGAGAAAGGCCTACTTTTGGGGATAGATTATTTAGAGGTGAAGCCTTGATAATCTAAGTTTAGGAACAGTGGCCTTTAGCATTGACATGCATAAAGGAACCAATGAATTGGGTAGGAGAATCGAATAATAATTAGTTTTAAAAGCAAAAGTTCTGTGAGTCAGTGATGTGAGCCAGACATGGCTTTAAGGGCTTATGTGGTGCTGAAATTCTTACCATTAGCACTTAGTTCCTGGTTTTGAGTTTGAGACAATGGTTCATTGTTTGGGATATGATCTCCAGCTAGGCCCCATCTCTTTACCTTATTGCCAAAAAATCTGAGAAAGAGGTAATGTTTGGGGAGGGGATGATTCCGTGGGGCGAAGAAAAACAACTAAAGGCAATTACAGAGATGAACACAGTGGTTTGACATCTTAGGGAAGCATAAATAGACTTTTGTATTGTTTGTCTGTATCTAATCCATCTACTCATCTGCCCATCACACTTCAAAAGCTAGTTTTGAAAATTCTGCTTCAGATAAAATGTGTCTGCCTCCAGCTGATAGTGTTCCCTGGCCTGTTGTAGTTATCCCTTTCTACATTCCTGGACCCAGGACAAAGAAAGATCCCATGTTTTATAGTCATGTTCTCTATAGTCAATATGGTGGCTTATTTTTTTGGCTCACAGATTGTTTCTCTTCCAAGGCCCTTCTTTTCTGTGGGTTTTCAAAATGCAAGAGTTTTAAGTTTCATATGGAATTGCTCTAATTTTGAAGTATTTGAGTTAGCTAGACCTTTCATTTCAATGATCACATTAAATTTAAAATGACTTTGCTTACATCTGTTCATTTGAGTATCAGAGTAACATAGCATGTTGACATTAGTAGACATCGAAGACATGTGTCTATACTGAATCTTATACCACATTAAGAACAATGCAACCAGTTGACCTTAGTGTGTTCTAAGTGATCATTAATGGTGACATTTCTCAGGTACTGGACTCATGTAAATTGATGAGTCAATATGTTACTAAGACTCAAATTTTTACTGAGGTATTTTTTTAATAAAAGTTAGATACATTAATTACAGGCTATTATCAGTTCTTTCATTTATCTGTCATTTCTTTGACTTAAGTATATTATCAGCAAAATTAAAAACCAATAATATACTCAATAGTCATCTGAGATATTTATTTATTGAATTTTAATACAATAGAATTTTATCTTTGAGTCAGAAATTAAGACACCTGAACATTTTTTCTAAGTCTGAATATATTTTTTATTTAAAAATTTTTTGGTTGGGGGCCGGGCGGTGGCGCTGGATGTAAGGTGCCTGCGCTAACCTAGGACGGACCACGGTTCGATCCCCCGGTTCCCCATATGGTCCCCCATGCCTGCTAGGAACGACTTCTGAGCGAATAGCCAGGAGTAACCCCTGAGTGTCACCGGGTGTGACCCAAAAACCAAAAAAAAAAATTGGGGGGCCATAACTAGCTATGCTCAGAGTTCACCCTCCCTGAGGTGATTAGGGAGTCATAGGCTTTGTGAGGGATTGAGCCTAGGTTAGCAGCATGCAAGGTAAGTGTTTTACCCATTATATCTCAAACTTCCTGGATTTTTTTACTGTTGGTTTTTGCCACATATCCAGTGGCTCTCAGGGGTTACTCCTGGCTCTGTGTTCAGAAATTGCTTCTGGCAGGCTCAGCAGACCATATGGGATGCCGAGAATCGGAACTGGGTAGGCTGCATGGAAGGTAAATGCCCTACCGCTATGCTGTCTCTCTGGTCTCCTTCCTGCATTTCTTAAATCAAGCAATCATCTACTTTTGTTGTATATGAAAAAAATCATTTGGTGCTTGCTATATTGATGAAAAGACAAATAATACGACTGTTCCTCTTTTTTTAAAAAAAATAAATTCCCACCTTTTGCATGTGAATAGAAAAGTACAGGCATATACTATGTATGTATGTATGTATGTTTTTGGGCCACACCTGGTGGTGCTCAGGGGTTACTTTTAGCTCTGCATTCATAAATTGCTCCTGACAGTCTCAAGGGGATCATATGGAATACTGGGGATTGAACCCTGATCCACAGCGTACAAATACCATTCCCTCTGTGTTATCACTTCATCCCCTAGACATATTTTAAGAATAAAAAAATATATTCTTTAGAAAATAGATGAGTGCAGAATTGTCTTTTTTCTTCCAGTTTATGGTAACAATCCAGGGACACAAATATTTCAGTGTCCCCTTTCCACTCTTTCTATTGCTGTATAAGAATCCTATAGAGCAAATTCAGTAGTTCTATTGTGGCATAGAACAGGACTAGTACTCTAAAGAGAAGCACTTTTTTCTACAAATAAAAAAATTGTGTTTACTTTTAGAAGTTGGTCCTTGGCTAGAAACTAGACAGAAGTATACTTAATGATACAATTTATGCTGCATATTTAATGAAGAAATTGAGAAAGAATATTAGATGTAGTTTATTGAGATGTCCTCTTTATGAATGCTTATATAATTTATTTAAATTATTTTTATGTTTGCCAACATTCTATTTCAGACATGGAAATCACACAGATTAAATACTGTTTGCTGGAGTTGGAGAGACAGTACAGCGATTAAGAGACTTGTCCAATATGCTGCCAACCCCACTTTGAGTCCCAGCACCAAGCCTGGTCCCTGATGGGGTAGGTGGCCCCCC
>PVKC010000127.1:0-27412 GCA_004027635.1 Crocidura indochinensis | reverse complement strand
CAAGGAATACAATTTTCAGAAGAACCCCAAATTTTTCAGTGTTACTTAAGAGCATATAAATTAAGAGAAGCAGAACCAAAATTAGTCTGGAAGGGCCGTGTCTTCTAAAATGTTGCTTATTATTTATTTATTTATTTTGTTAATTTTTTGTGGTGGGGGGGACACCAGTTTGATGCTCAGGGGTTACTCCTTGCTAAGAGCTCAGAAATTGCCCCTGGCTTGGGGGGACCATATGGGACACCGGGGGAACGAACTGCAGTCCTTCCTTGGCTAGCGCTTGCAAGGCAGACATCTCACCGGCCCCAACTTATTAGTTAATTTTTTTTAAAAAAAAAAACCTCACATATACTCCTTTTTTGGTTGTTTGGTTTTGTTTTTGTTTCTGTTTTTGGATAATACCCAGTGACACTCAGGGATTATTCCTGACACTGAGCTCAGAAATTGCTCCTGATTTGGGGGACCATATGGGACGCTGGGGCAATCTTAAACTAGATTTGTTTTCCCTATTTTTAAAAAGCCACACCTTTTGGTAGCCATCATTACATTTTTTACATACCAATTTCAGCAGTTCCTTTATAAATACTGAGAAGTATCAATATGCTATCTGTATATTTCTAGAATATAAACAGTTTTTTTCTGGGCCTGCTTATGATTTGTTTATTTGGAAACTAATGTCTAGCATAAAATTGTATTAAAAAATCCCAATGCATCCTACTTACAGGAATTACAGTTTGTGATTTCAGAGAAGTTAAGTACATGCTGCTTATTTTGCCTTTAATGGTACACAGCGCTACTTGTAGGGTATGCTTGGATTGGGATGGATTGAAATAAAGAAAATTTCCACAGACCTGTCAGAACAATTTAGGTTGTTACCAATTGTTTTCTGGCTTTGAAGTATGCCACCTTCAATCATCTATTTGCTTTATATTTACTTTGTAGATTATTATACTTTTAGTGGTAACTGCCAAATCCCCTTTCTTTCTTCCTTTTTTTTTTCCTCCTGAAGATGATTTAGCTGTAATAAGAAACTTGTTTTTCATTTCTTCCTTTTACATGTTTCTGTGCAACTTGGCTTTAACTCCTTCTCTTCCCCCAGTCCAAATTAGATATCATAACTTGAACTTCAAAGCAACTTTTAAAAAGTCCAGTGACTTGAAAGGGCTAGGGAGGGTTCTAAATGACTTTGTTTTTCCTTTTAAATTAGATATTTGAGTTTATTTCTAAAATGTAGTTGGAAATAAATTGATTTTAAAGCACCAAATGTTTCCTTTATTTGACTTTATCTAGATTGGTTTAAGTTCCCTAACTAAAATTTGGAAACTAAGGTCAAAGTTTGTTTCCAAAATACAGTTCAATCAGTATTTGGCTGTATCTAGTAAGACTTTTACTTTTTTGTTGGTGTTATTTTTGGTTCACACTCAGTGGTGCTCAAAGGTTACTCCTGGCTCAGAAATCGCTCCTGGCATGGGGGACCATATGGGACGCCAGGGTATCAAACCGCGGTCCATCCTAGGTCAGCTGCGTGCAAGGCAAATGCCCTACTACTGCATCACCACTCCGACCCCAAGACTTTTACTTTTATTTTATTTTGCAATATTTTTAATATTGTATAGGGGGTGGAACGATAGCACAGAGCGATAGCACAGATTTGTCTTGCAAGGGCTGACCCAGATGGTCTCCCAAGCCTGCAGGAGCGATTTCTGAGAGCAGAGCCAGAGTAACCCTTGAGTACCACCGAGTATGGCCCAAAAACCAAAAAAATATTTTTTTTACCAGTGGAGTATAGAAAGAGTGTTTGGTTACTGATGAGGACAAACAATGAGTGAATGTGTTACTGCAAAGTACAAACTGTTTTAGTGCCCATCTATTTAAAGGGGTACAGGTAGGTGATTCTTGGCTACTGGAATCCAGATATAGAGATGGGGGCCCCCAATTCTCAATTGCATTGATTTTTCCCTACATCCACAGTCAGGGAGTATATCAGTGATGTAACTTAAGTGCCACTAATTTTCATTAAAATGTAAATTTTACTTACAAGTCTTTATAAAATTGATTTTCATGTACACTTCATCAATGAAAAGCAGTGCTTTCCTTAAAAATAAACCAAGAACAAAAAAAAAAATAAACCAAGAAAATATATATTTTTAATTGGGACAGTTTCTCCTTTCTTCTTTCTGCAATCTGTATTTTTCTCCTCTCAAATTTTTTTCTGGGAAAGATATCTCTCTAACAATTTTCCTTCTTAAGCAAAGACAATATTTGTCATGATAATCCTTGGTTGTCCTTTTCTAATGAGAAACCGTATAAACATAATGATGCCACAAAAACTAATGCTTTGTTTTCCCTTTACTGGTTAGCAAAATGCCTCGTGAAATATTGAGTAAATTTGCTGAGGTAAAACACTGCCTTGGTAGAAGGCAGTGATGTGTGCGACACTTATTCCACCAAGAAAGCCTGGAAGGAGACATTCTACAGTTTCTATTTCTGAAGTTCTACATTTCGCCTTCACTGAATGATTAAATCTCCAAATAAAACCAAGGAAATCCTACAGGTGTGAAGGTGATCTGACTCTGTGTTAGAGTGATCTCTCTAAGGTTCTGTGTGTTTAATTTAATCTGTACCTCCAAAACATGTTTTCTACTTGCATGGGACAGAGGATGTACCTACATGCATGCCACATATGCAGGCACAGGAAGTAAATCCTTTCCCCTTCCACTTACTGATTCCATGGGTACTTTATTTTTCATCCTTTTGGATGGGTCCCCAATTGGCACTGTGTGCCAGCACTTGAGGCCCAAGTTATTTTGCTCTCCCACCTCAGTCTTTTTGTCAAGTAGCTAATGATCTATAAACAAACACTTAAATGGGGGAGCTCCTACTTTCTGGGGCTAGCTGTGGATTCTTTTGTGAGGTAAATAATGACACCGTAATTTCTCTGTTTTCCAAGTCATGCGGCTTTGTGAAAAAGACTTTCTGGTGGGCTTTTGAGTGAGTGAGTGAGAGAGAGAGAGAGAGAGAGAGAGAGAGAGAGAGAGAGAGAGAGAGAGAGAGAGAGAGAGAGACAAGGGAGAGAGATCACTCAGGTACTCTTACACACTTACTTGATGAAGACACATCTAATTAGTAACAACAACAACAACAGCAACAACAAAATCCTTAGTTGAGACCGTACAGATCAAATGTAATGAGGAAACTAAAAGCTAGCAAGTGCTTAATATGTGAATATGCCTAGAACCTCTCACAGTTCTTTATGGCTTCTTATGAACACAATGCAAAATATTTGGCCTTCTCTATATCTGAGTAAGGTAAAATTGGCATTGCTAAAATAAAATTTACTCTTCCCCCTAGTGTTCTTGGAATTTTTAGAAATATTCTAGAAAATACCGTGAAACTGAACCTTAAATGATTTCAGTGAAATTAATCATTTTTGGGGGAGTGTTGGAATTATCAGACTCACAAAGGCCTTTAGAAAGACAAATAGGTTAGAATTACAAGAGTGTAGAAATCCCTCAGATGGCTTCTGTGAGATTTAAGCAAGGCAATAATTTTAAATAATATTTACTGTCTTGGTCCACTCCCTTCATAAAAGTGCTAGTTAGCTTAACTTTGAGGTAATGTTATTTTTCACTCCAACTTTGAAAATCACTTTATATCGATGTATATATATGTGTGTATATATACTGTATATGTATATATATTCATATATATATATGAATAAGAATGATCAAGTATTTCATTGTGAAGGGGGATGTTCTTTTTGTGGCTGAAATCCAACTCTAGTCATGTTTGTAATCACGGAATTTAAATAAAGATATTACTCAAAAAAAAAAGAGAAAGTCACAAAAGACATTTCTTCACCCCTTGAGTATTTTATTTGGGATTTGGAGGAATCTGAAACCCAAAGATCACTGCTAAGCCATGTGCTAAAACTGGGAGGAAATATATAGATTTTTATTCAGAGGAGAAACTATGGATCACTGAGTAAAAGTGATGTATCTTCTACAAGGCACCCAATTAAATGTAATATTTTGACTTCTTTGTTTTTAAAGCTTTATTATGTGGAGTGTGTGTGTATTTTTGTTTAGATTTTCTTATAGAATGTAGTTTCTAACTTGGAATGAAAGTGGTTTATAAAAACACAACAAATTTATATCAGTGTGAAATCTGAAGAGCATAAATAGCTCATTTAGATATTTTGATAGAATGAAACTATCTGTATAAAGATTTTTTAAAAATATTTTTGTTTTGCTAGCATTTCTTTTAAAAACTGGAATATAGCTTTTTTGTTGTTGGTGGTTTTTTGGGGCTACACCTGGTGAAGCTCAGGGGTTACTCCTGGCTATGCTCCTGGCTTGAGGAACCATATAGGATGCCAGGGGATTCAACTGCGGTCCATCCTAGGTTAGTGCCAGCAAGGCATATGCCTTGCTGCTTGGTGCCACTGCTCCAGCCCCTGGAATATAGCTTTTAAAGTAAAGATGATTCATTCTTTTTTTAAGGAGGTTTTTTTTTCATAGGCATATTCTTAGAACTTTTCTGAACAGCCAAAGTGTTTTAGTTTTTATTTTATAAACCCTTATGATATTAGGAAATGCAGAATGAGTCAAAACACATGTTAAATTAGCATCTCAGAATTTAGTTAGGCCTTGAAAGCAAGTGCTCTTATGAAATATCCATCCTTGGTGCATGGCGTAAAAAATTAAGTACGCAAATCCAAATAAACTTCATGCTTAGCATCATTTTAGGGATGTGTGTTTCCCTATCTTTTCTTGCACAATCATAAATTTTATAAACAAGGGCCTGCATTTCAGCACTATCAAGGGTGTCTACCAGGATCTGAAAAAATAGGATTTGGTTGGAGATAATCCACTGTAACCCCAATGAGGGAAACAGGCACAGCCATAAATTACTCTTTTATTTGTTCTTGTTACCTTGATTCTACCAATTTTTTTTTCCTCCTCCAAATCCCCTGATTAAGGTTACTGTGTCCAACCCTGGTCAAAGAATGTCTTTTAACTAAAGTACAGGGTGTTACGGAGCAAATGCATTAGACTGATAGTTTTGAGTCAGCTGTTGAGTTGTAGAAATCATTCAAAATTTGTTCTATAGTTTATTAAGCAGAGCGCACACCCTTGGCTGTCGATTTTCCTGTTATAAATACTATGAAAGGTTGAAAAAATGAATCAATATTCCCACTTTAGACTTCTTGGTAATTATATGGGCACGGCTTGACTTTAATGATTCCAAATGTGACTATCAGGGGGGCAATCAAGACAGTTTTGTAGACACATTTTACCTGTCCCTATAAAAAATGTGTTATCCAGTATTAGGGCAGCTACTTTCAACTCAGAAATCTATCAAGTTAGTCTTATTTTACTTTTTTTTTTTTTTTTACTGTTAATCTATCACACATGGCAACTTGCTCATTATTTGAAACATTTCACTGACCATAGAGGGAGGTGAATACATGTTAAAGTACAGTTATCTCGGCAGGATTCAATGGTCAGAGAACCAGGCTCTGCGTTTTATAGACAAAACCCCTTGAGTCTGATGGAGTCTTTATTGTGACAGAAGTTTCTGTCTCCTAGTTGCTGCAAATTCGGTAGATGAATTCAAGCTGCTTTCTTCTCTTTTACAAACACCCAGTTTCTCTTTTCTGTGAGTACAGGGTCCTTTCATATCTGCTGACTCTTTGGGGTGCTTTAATTACTACAAACAGGGTGTTCACCTAACAGGCACCCACATACCCCCTTCAGCTTTAAATATATTAGAAGTTTTGAAGTTCGTGGATGCAAGTCAATTTCATGTCTTTATTCCTAATGTATTTATTTTCCCTCAAATTTGAGATGATTTCTCAAATTGAAAACAACAACAACAACAACCACACACACAAGGAGCTAAGTAATTTCATAGCTTTCTTAACACAAACCATTTGTACGTGACAGATTACTTTGAGGCAGGTTCTAGCCTAAAAATCGGATCATTTTAATGATAGTAATTTTTTTTTATTGTGAACAATAAAAACTGGCTATTCAATAGGCTAATACTTTGTTTTGGATCCAATTGACAAAGCCAGAGCTTTGCTTATTTATTTGATTAAAATGCAGAAGTGCTGATGCAATTCCAATTTGTGTTGTATAGAAGAGAACTTATTTTATTAGTCACTTTCATAACCTTTAAAGAGCCTTAAATAGTACATATAAAAAACACCTTCATATCGAGTCCCCTCCCACCCCTGGGGATTTTTTTCTTTGGTTTAAGAAAATTTTATTAAAAATTGGCATCGCAAATAACATTTTCATAACTATATGTAGACCTGTTAAAATTTTTATTAAAACTGGAGTTGGGCCTGTTCTTTTTCATCATTCTATCAGATATTAAACCTCTGCAGCAGCTGTAGGAAATAGAGAAAGGGATTTTCAAAGGGATTTGAGTCTCCCTGTCTCTGTGCCTGTAGTGATCATATTATCATAACTATCACACATAACAAAGCTCTAAATCTGTAATTCAGATAAAGTAGTCAGGACTCTGAAATACAAAAATCCAAACATATGCTGTAACATTTTTTTTTTTTGGCCAATGCCAGCTCCTTTAACTTGGATTTTGTAAACTTGAAGAGTCATTCAAGAGATTTTGTATACGGCCTCAAACTAAACAACGCTGTTAGTTCTGTGTCTGACAGAAATTTAATTAGAAGGGTTTTCAGACAATTTAAGCAGTTTCTATAAAAAGACCAAGCCTGCCCACTCTAGAAAATTAGGAGCCAATCTTTTCCAGGTTCATAGGAATGAAACTAGAAGCTTTTATGGAAGACAAATCTTGAACTTTCTATTAGGGTGTGGCCACGAGCACAAGAATTGTGCAGCTGGCTAATGTGACCACAACATTCTTCCATGAACAAAGTAAGTAAACCAAAAATCAACCAGCCAATCAACCAACCAACCAACCAACCAACCAACCAACCAACCAACCAACCAACCAACCAGCCATCCAACCAACCCCACCAACTAACAAACAAAAGCAACCTGGGTGAAAAAAAAAAAGCCACAATGGTGAATGAACTAACATCAAGATCAAAATATGATACAAAATTTTCTGATAGTTTTTTTTTAGTGCCCGTAAAGACTAGTTTAGAATATGCTTTCCACTGTGAGAAGATTGACACTGTAAAAAGTTAGTGCAACATATCAGAATTCCCAGTTTGTAAGTAAGTGGCTGAATGTATATATTTATTGTAACACTGCCTTCTACTGGTCACACCTTTTTTGTGATGTCAGTGACTATCCTAAAAAGGGATGAAAACTTGCATTGAACCTAAATTATTCTTGCACATAGTTATTGTCTTGGTAAAATTAGTTTTGGAAATGAGAACTTCGTGGTGAAAAATATAGTATAATAATAAAGAGGAACACTTTCTTTCTGATACTCTGTCTCTTAGGGAGGAAATATTTTCCTCAATAAGGCAGCTTTATTGTAATGTGAGATATATTTCCACCCATTCACTTTTATTATCATTATAATTTGGGAATTGAACTTCTATCACTCACTGGCATTTTTCTTTCATTTCTAAAAATATTTAATTGATTATATCTGGAAATAATTAAAATGAGTAGAATCATTATTATTAGCAGCTATAAAATTTGTAACTTGTGAGTATGTAAACAGAGTACAGAATATTTCAAATGTAATTTGACTTAATATTTTAAAATTTACAAGTTTCTTCAAATTAGAATGGCATGAAATGATTGGTTTGTTCTGAAGTCTACATAAACATGAATAAAAGTTATATTTTTCAAAAGAATCTGGACAACAAGTATAACATGGAATATTTCATTCATCTCTAATGTATCATAAAATGCCTATATGATGTCTTTTTGAAGCTTTTTAAATTTCAGTTTAATTTTAAACAAGCATTTACATAGATTCTTATAGAATAATTGTTTTTCTTTAAGAAATATGCTACAGTTAATTATTTATAGATGTATTTGACACTGAGTGGGCTAATTTGCTGAAATAACCTGATAATGAAATTCTGAAGATTGATATTTAACTATCTTCAATGAGATTAAAATCTAGACAGTGGGAAAATGTTTTAAGTCAGTAAATCTTACTTTTCTTGCTTGAAGCAAACATTTACAATGATTGATTCCACATAAATTAAAATTGAGTATCTGATAATATAAGTGGGAGAGAATCTTTACCATTTCCTATTTCTCAAGAATGCATATAAAATCACACTTACCATTATTATAATCTGAGAAACTTTCTGCAAAAATAAATCCTAGCTGCACAAATTATCAGAATGTTCAATTGAGAATAACCCTAGTAATCAATGCTCAATGTGGAAAAAAAATCAATATTTTTATTTCTCCAAAACCATCACCCATAATAATCTTTTCTAGAAGTGAGTTTTTTCTATCTTTGCATACATAAAGAAAAGGTAAATATGAAAAAATAAGACCTATTATTTAAGAATAGTATTCCAGTGAAATTTCATTCAGTGCTCATTTTTTTCTGGAATATGAAACAGAGCTAGAAAGAATTTTCATTGTCCTAGTGGAAAGGTTTAGAGGCCACTATATTACTCTCTTTACACGTGGAGAAATCTCTCATTTGCTGTGTACTGATGGTATGTGAGTTGTTTACACATGGTGTTTATAATATGGCAGAGAGACTCCTTGTAAAATTTTGGATTAATATCTTCTTTTAGGAAAGCAGCACCTGTATTTATCCTGTGGTGGCTATTTCTGGATTATATTGTGCATACTACACTTGCATAGAGACACCCATGAATAATGAACTGAGGAAATGTGTGCACAAGGACATAGAAAGAGACAATACATGCCAGTGGGCAGTTAATGCACTTTCATTTCCATGAGTTAGGGATAATTGCATAATTCATGAATGGCAGAGAAAAGTCACAAGTGTGAATTGCATATGGACATCTTAATATATGTTTAATGGAGTCCCTCCTGTGCTCAGTAAAAGATGCATGTAAACTTGTAGCCAATATAGTGTGGAATCAAACCATTTTAAGTGGTGTGTAACAACAGGGATAATAAATGAAAAATCTGCTAAATGTAATATCATTCTTACCTAATAAGAATAGGATATTTATAATCAGTCTAATCTGATTTTTGCTTAATTTCCTGGCATGCTGAGTTTTAGCTTTGTATGGATGGATTTAGTTATAGTTTATTTTATGCCATTCATTTTGAGAACCAAAATATTACTCTCATTTTTATTTTGGAAATTATCTTGTGCCACCAATCAAGAGCTTTAATTTGCTAAAGACATTCTGATCATACTGGTATCAGAGGCACTTTCTGGAAAGAATAAGGATCTTTGCACTTTTAGCATCTCAGTTGTAGCTGAAGATGTGTCAGAGAAACACATTCTCAACATTTTGGTGTCTGTGGGGTGGTAGATTTGAGCTATAGTACCCAGTAATGAACTATTCACTGAGAAGTACTTTAAAGTCTGATATAAGTAGGACAGACAAATGAAGTGGTTTAGATGCTTCCAGAAAAAGAGCAGTGGCTTATCCATACTAAAAGGTTTTCAGATAACTACAAAGTGCTGACTTGTCTTATAATAATAGTGGTGATATTATTATATGGGGACTGGGTGTTCATTCATGTACTTACACTCTTTACACACCGTGTGTGAATGCTAAATCCACACACCATTTCACAGATCCAAAAGTGTCCCCAAGAGCGATAAATCATCACTCTGAGAAGATGCATTTAATCTGCTGGTTCAGAATCCAACTTCAGAACAATTCAGCATCATAATCAAGGACATTTCTCTGCCCTCCTTCAATACCTGTTTTCCTGTGCAACTTCATAAACACGATTTCACTGAGTCCTGCTCATCAGTGTCCTGGGTTTCCTTCACATCCTCTGAGTTGCTGTTCAGCTGGAAAAATAACAAAACAATACAAATTAAAAAAATATCTCAAAGACAAAAATATTCATTATTATAGTAGAAGCCTCTGGCAACTGAGGCTTTCTAGGAGCCGCGAAATGTAATACGTACTGGATTCAAATTTCTGTTACCTTCCATTCCACAATTGTAAACTGTGCCCCTATAAAGCATTAACCCCCACCTCCACCCCAAGGCAGCACTAAAATACAATAACAGTTGTGAGATAGGGCTCCAGAATTCTATCTCTGTCATTATGACACCTACCATTTCTGTCCACATGGGAAAGCTCCTGTTTTCCCTCTTCTAGTAGCCAGCACTGACTAATTGTGCAATTTCCAGAGTTGTGGTTGGAGATTTCTTTCCTAGGTGAAGCTACCCCTGTCCCTGGGCCTCAGACAGGTAGTTAGCAGTTAGGATCGGGCTCTTTGGACCACTGCAGTGCTGCTCAGTTGTATCTTCAAGCTGCCAGGATGAAATCAGTTGTGACAAAGCAGTAAAGATTAGATTTGTAACAGATACAACCCTTTTGAAGTACTAGCTGCTGATTTCACAGTGGTATTAGAAGTCTTACTGCAGTATTTAAGCAGTTAGGAAGAATGCTGCTTATTAGCAACTGAATTTGGGAAAATAGGATTTGATTGCCTCGAAACAGCAAGAGCAGTGACTTGTGTGATCCCATTATGACCACATTTTTTTATTGCTGTGTATTTGAGTTGGTGAGTTTTTCTTTCCTTTTTATTTTTTTCTTTTTATGCTCTTTTATTTCCATGTAAATGTTTTTCATCTGTATGATCCTTGTTTATATAAAGGCTAGCATGTACGAGTATTTTAAATGTAACAGGCAGATAAAATAAATCTGATGCACTGGGAAAAAAATGATCCTATACTTTATAGAAGCCAAAGAACCCTGCAACTTCTCTAATTTATTTCTCCCTCAAATAACATTTTAATGGTTAGATATCAAAGCATTTTGACTTTCATAACATAGTATAAGGAAACCTGAAATATTGAATCCCATTAAGTTAAATATTCCCTTAACTAATCTTAAAAGGACAGCAATAGCAAGACATAAAACAGTTATGCTTTATTACTAAATCTGATCACCTCTAAATTTCCTGTCTTATCATATGTCAGGAAAGGCCTGGGTCCTAAAAGTAATGTCTCAAAATTCTGAGGTCTGAAAAAAAATGACCACTTAATGAGGGAAATGCGATCTCTACACATATTGCTGGGGAAACAGCAAAGGTTCGACCACACAAAACCCAACAACCAACCTTATCGTGCGTGTTATTTAATAGTCAACTTGTGTACACACTTTTTTTTGTTTGTTTTGTTTTAATTTAAATGACGCTGTAGACTTCCATGGGTTAACTCCGTGTGAGGCTCGGGTTTTCTCTGTTGATATTTTCTTAGCCCTGGTCAGGAGAGATGTGGCTTGGCATGCCCTTGTGTGGTGCGGTGTATGGTCGAGTTTCACTCCGTTTGAAAACCTAGCATATCCCCAGAGGTTCTTATAGTGTGGATTTCTTTCTTTATCTTTTTTTTTTTTTCCTATTAAATCGCTCATTGTCGCAAGTGACTGGGCTGCTGGGCTTTCAAAAGAACTTCTAAGAGGTTTAAAAAAGCTATCGTATGAAAGGGGTTCTTACTTTTGCAGACAGAATGCAGTTTGCAGCTGTTTGACTCGCGCCGGTGATATGGATCTGACTGTACACAGTAGAGCAGGAGCCGCGAATGCATCTGGAAAGGGAGGAGATGGGTGGGTTATAAATTTTAAAAGCGATGCAGATTTTTTGCCATTAATTGGCTGCTAATAAAAGCCGAGTGAATGACTTCTAAGTGTGGGAGCCTGTGTCTCCCTGTATCTGATATCAGGAATTTATACGCATTACACAGTTTTAGTCATTCTGACCACGACTAATTGAAATACAAGGCATACTGATCAAATTTTAGCCTTACCCGACTGCTCTATGATTTGGGACTGCATGGCGACAAGGTAGCATTTATTACTTATTCTCCATAACACTGCCTGATTGAAATATCTCCCAATGTTGTCATCGGAGGCCCAGCTGGGCTTTAGGACAGCTAATTAAGTCATTAAAAGAGGACAAGCAATCTAATTCTTGCATATGAAAGGTCCCCCCAAAACAGTCTTTTATTAGTATAGTTTTTAATAAGCAAAGATTTGAATTTCTTAAAGAAAAAATGTAAGACGCACATTTTGGGGCTTATAGAATGATGCATTAATTTAAATACACACAGGGAAGAAATTAGGAACTTGTCAACACACCATTCCAAGGCAGTTTAAGAGGTTGTGTTTTTTTTTTATTTTTGATAAGGACAGTGCATGTCTGATTTTTGAATGTTCTTTAAGAAATAAGGACTGACTGACCTAAGTACTGTTCTTTACATTTGTTCACCTGGTGATTTTTATTTCTTTACACTGGTCTCTTTTAGGAAAAAATTTTTCCTAGAAACACACTATTCACCAACAAATAGATACTATACCAACCCGGGTTTTAAAGCCTTTTGATGTGAAAGAATGGTGTTTCTAATTGTTTATTTCTCTAATAACTACCAAATGTGTTTCCGAACTTTTGGTCATTTATGTTTAGTGTTTTAGTGGGATAAAAACATAATTTGAATGGATGTGCATTCATAGTACTTGGTTAAAAAGAGCCACAGATTAATGACAGTTTAATTCAAATACCAGTCATTCCAGAATGTAAGCATGGCATAACGATGTTCTAATATAAAAATATGAAGAGTAATTGCTTTTGCTTTCCCTCAGATTCTGAATATACCCCCCCCCAAAAAAAATAAAGTTCAATACACAGTTTTTCATGATGGACACTTAAGGTCAAAATGAACATACTAGGTGTTATCTTGAATGCTCAGTATCAATTTCATTAGTAGCTTGGGGGAACAATTAATTGATAAGCTTTGAATCAATTTTTCTTTTACATGAACTCTCTGTCTCCAAAGGTAGAAGAGAGGAGGAAACACAGATGTGTTCATTTTACTACTGTCTATGAATGCATGGGAAAAAACAAGCAAGGAAAATGTTGAAATTGCTTGTTGAATTCAATGAACAGTGAAATCCAATTCTGCTAGTTAGACCCAGTCCCATTTGCTTTAACCTCACTAAGACTTACTAGTGCTCATAAACACAATCAATTTGAGGTCTCTTGAAGTTGTGATTGGATTATTGCATGCTTGATGTTTTCATTTATTAAAAACAATGATTAGAAAACTTAATGTGGGCAAAATGATACAAAGTAGTTCAAGTTACAAGTGCTATCTTAGTTGGAAATGGCCTATAATAGCAAATAGGACCAGGGTTAGAAAATGGGGAAAGAATGATGCTGCAATAGGGGTCTTGCTCTACTTGGCCTATCTGAGGGGGATCAGCTTTCAGCCGTGATTGACACCAGACAACTGTTCCTAATCTTCACACTTTTATTGGAGCTCAGCATGCAGAGCAAAATAAGCTACTGCCACTTTGGCAGGAACTATATCTTTTGAAGTAAAATCTGGACAGGCAGAAATTACATTTTTTATGATACTGACTTTTGCAGAGATGGCAAATTTGGAGGCTGGTACTGCTTGAACACAAAATTGCATGTATGTGAATTTCATTAGAAAATGTTTATTGGGCCTGGGAGATAGCATGGAGGTAAGGCGTTTGCCTTTCATGCAAAAGGTCATCGGTTCGAATCCCAGTGCCCCATATGGTCCCCCGTGCCTGCCAGGAGCCATTTCTGAGCATGAAGCCAGGAGTAACCCCTGAGCACTGCCAGGTGTGACCCCAAACCCCCCCCAAAAAAGAAAATGTTTATTATACTCTTATGCAATAGTCTAGAGATTAGATCCTCAAATGCCAATGTTTAATGTACAATAGAGGAAGTCATGCATTGGTAAATTGAAGTCTTTGGCAATGGTGCAAGTTTCATGATAGTCTGTGGTAATCAAAGTAGTAGCCTTTTTAGAGGGCAGGGGGAAGGTGAGAGAATGTTGGACCATACAGAGTCATGCTCAGAAATGGCAATGCTCAAGATATCATATTTATTCAGTTCTGGGGAAACAACCAGAATTGACCTATACGAGGCAAGCACCTTACCCCTGTACTACCTCTCCAACCCTAATAGCTAGTTCATATTGGTCTTACAACCCCATCATGTTCAGTACCTATTCTAGACCTTCTTCCTAGTGAAGTGACGAGCTATGGCCCTCTGACAAGCATACTAATAATATACACACATAGTTTAATAGGGCTCAAAGCTATTATTAAATACTTTACCTAGCACCTCAAAACATTTTCTCTTTCAGAAGCCACTTTTTTCAAAGAAATATTGTTAAAAATAATAAATCTTAGCTGAGCCATTTTGAGAACACATTTAATTAGTCACATGATCAAAGAATGATTATATTCTGGGCAATTGTCACTATGCCCTTGCCTGTCTTCTGGATGTGGATTCTTACTCATCAATGATCTAAGATCGCCAGGCCTTGCAGACAAATGAAGACTCACTTCTCTGGGTTCCCTAATGGAAATTTCTTGAAAAACCCGATTGCTGCATTGTTCCTGACTGGATTAAAATATTATAAATGATTTTCACATATATCTCTCCCAGGAAAAAAAATACCCATTATTGTTCTTAGTAATCCTTTAAAACAGGGTATTTTTTTTGGTAGTTATTGGCCTGCTATTCAAAATAAGTATCTAGTTCCCCTCCCCGGCTTTCCCCAAGTTTACAGTTCTTGGCATACATTGATTTTAAGGTTTGGAGGTTGAAATGCAAATGGAGACCTAACTCAGGTCAGAAAGAAATTCTAGCTCAATTTTAAAATCAGAAATTCTGGAAGGTTTTGGGTAAGCCTGCATGTCTCTTGGCCCCTGTCCAAAAGGAACCTCTAAGACTTTTGAAGTCTGCCCATCACTAATATACACAGCACAGTCTAATCCAGCTGTCTGCCCCTTTTCCTGTTTCCCTTTCTCTTTCTTCACTCTGTCTTGAGGTACCAGGAACTATGTTCCATGGGAGACACAAAGCAGAATGAATATTGCCACTTGGAAACTTTCCCATACAGCATATCTGGGGTTCTTCTGTTTGGGGGAGGTGGTGATGGGAGAGAATAGGTAATTTTAGTCATTTGTCTTTCTGGTTGACATACGTTTATACCCTAATTATTCTTACCCCACTTTCAAATTATAAACTCTTTTTAGCTATCAGTAACAACAACAATATCTTTCAAGATTTGTTTTCAGTTTCAACAAGAGATCATACAATTTTAAAAAGCACTGCAGGATTTATAGATGAAAATAAACAAGTTCAATTTTGGAAAGTAAAATGAATACCTTTAATACAACAAATATTTGTATTGTTAGTATTCAACATAGCTGATTTAATCCATGCAGAAGTTTAAATTTTTAAGAAAAATTTTACTTTAGAGACCTTACTATCCCCCCCTCCTCTCTCATTTGGTGTTTGGATCACACCCGGCAGAGCTTAGGGGTTACTCCTGGCTCTATGCTCAGAAATCATCCCTGGCAGGCACAGGGGACCATGGGTCACATTTGGTGGTGCTCAGGACTTATTCCTGGCTCTGTTCTGGGGACCCTATGGGATGCCTACAATTGGACCCAGGTTGGCTGCATACAAGGTAAATACCCTACTTCCTGTACTATCACTCCAGCCCTGAGATCTTACTATTCTTAATATTAACATATATATATATATATTCTCCAAAATATTTTTTGTTATAGATGCAGTTTGGGTAACAACAGAACAATTTAAATTGTAGCAAAGTAAAATCTAGGTATGGGTTGTTAAAAAAATTCTTGGAATCTATTTATTATGAAAAGCTACACACTAAAAACTAATTCAGCTAACTCCTCCCAAAAACATGTCTTTTATAAATACCTCTTTTCATCATTTTGTATTATTCATAATTATTCATTTGGGGGCATGCATTTAATTGGACTGTGTTTGAAATGGACATTCTTGAAATTTTTGTGTGTGCCTAACTTCTAAGTAAAAGGAGCCAAGCCAATGGATGGGATTTTATGTTGTTATCACAGAAACCCATTCGGTGTGAACTAAAGAAATAGACAAGTGCAGAGAAACTAGAGTGCTTCCTCGCTATCTGCCCTATGGGGCTCAGGCTGGGCCAGGGTGAGTCTGCTAGGCTGAAGCAGGGAAGAAGTACTGATGGAATCTGCCCTTTCTCCACTATTCACAAGACCCTTTTGATTTTATTCCTATACACAAAGCACTGAAAAATCCTTGTGTGCAGATCACCATCTCCAGATCCACAAAGCAGTATTGAGTGAAAGGGAACATTCATAAGCTTAATAAAGTAAAGACATGGACAAACCATGCAAAAATCCCAAACCAGGTACCATTCAGAAATCTGGCACCATTTCTCCCAGCCCTTGATGATTAGGTTACTAGACATTTCTACTGTGTCGATACATGTTCATATCAAAGGTAGAGCAGTCCATTGGGCTTCTGGGAAGACGTCCATTAAGGTAACCTGAAGATTGAATTTCATTCCAAATCTGACAGGGTTTGTGTAGACCTAACACTTGATCCTACTGTTCACATGGAAAAGTAAAAGGACTAAGAATTACCATGACATTCTCAAAAGCATTGGTAGTGCTAGGTCCAATAATCAAGATGAAGTATTGCAGACAAGCAGACCCAGAATGTATAAGGCAGAGAGAGATCCCTTCATAAATATAGACCAAGTTATGAGCAGACACCACTGCATGGGTCTGTGAGGAAGTGATTTTTTGGCTCCAGAATGGCACTTCAAGTGAGTTAGCCACATGGGGAAAAAGTAACAGAAAGCTCTAGATAGATGAATCAAATATTTTAATGTGAAAAGCAAAAATTGAAACCTTTTATTAGAAAATATGGTAATGGGGACAGAAGAATATTTAGCCTCCCTTCTCTAAAAACAGTAAGATTCAAAAAGAAAATATTTGATAATATTCAAATTAAAATGTGGCATATAAAAATATTCTTTAAAATGGAAACAGGGGCTAGAAAGATAGTATAGTAGTTAAAGTGCTTACCTTGCATGCATTAATCTGAGTTCTCGATCCCCTGCATCCCATATTGTCCCCTGAGCACCACCAGAAGTGATTCCTGAGTGCAGAGCCACGAGTGAACACTGAGTTCTGCTGGGTATGACCAAAAAAAAAGGAACAAGATCAAGTAAAAATTATAGGAGATGCTTTTGGTGGTATTAATGATAAACAATTAACATACAACACATATAAAGAGTTTCTACCAATCAAGAAATGCAACAATCCGATAGAAAAATGAGCAAGAGATGGAGTTATAGTACAGAAAGTAGGACACTTGCCTTGTATGCAAACAAATCAGGTTTGATCCCTGGTAACCTGTATGGTTCCCTGAACATTGCAGGAATGATCCCCTAGTGCAGAGCCAGACATAATCCCTGAGCATTGCCAAGTATGTCCCCAAGTCAAAAATAAATGAGTAAAGGTTGTTATGAAAAGGTATATTTAAAAAAGCACATGATACAGTAGATAAACAAACAAAAAGTCCCCAAAAGATTCTTTAGAACTGAAAAAATAACCTAGATACAATAAGAAAATATTAACCTCTCTTCACTTGGTAGAAATTCAGTCTGGAGATTGGTGACTGCTGATGAGAAGGACAAGTGGGAATGTAACTTGGCACAAAAATTTTTCAGTATATCTGGAGTTTTAGTAAACTAGACATCGCACATACTGTTAAGACATGTTAGAAAAGGAAGATGATACCAGACTCTACCATGAGACAGTGCAGAAATATATTGATTCAACACTGGTTTGCAATGAGAAAAATGGAGCATCATCCATCAGCTATTGGTGGCACATTTGGGATTTGAACTGTGGCTCCACTTATTAAGATTATATAATATATATTATATACTGTGCAATACATACATGATGTATAATATATAATGCAGAGGTATATCTGCATGACACAGGCTGCAGAATCAGTATGTGAGGTCACACAACGTGAAAGCTAAGAGTATCATTTTATCCTGTTTTCATATCAACACAGACTAGAGGGAGGCAAGGTTGGGAATACCATGTGAGGTGGTGTTGGAGGCACTTCTGTTCTGCCATGCTTCCTTTTTTTTTTAATAAAAATTTTTTAAATATAATTAATTTTTTAATTGAATCACTGTGAGATACATAGTTACAAAGTTGACAATGAATGATTTTCAGCCATACAATGTCCTTTTGACCGGGGCACATTTACTACCACCAATGTGTCTAGTTGCCCTCCTGCCCTCTCCATTGTCTGACTCTGAAAGGGGACATACACCCCTTTCCTTTTTCCTTTAGAACACTATGGTTTGCAATAGTTTACTGAAGGGGCACTTTCCTTCTTTTCACATCCATGCTTACCCCTCTTAAAGAATTATTTATACTTGTCCCTTATAATATGAGTTTTTGTGTCTGGTTGACAGCTTAAGTGTTCTTTCATGAAATTGTCGAGTAGTGATTTGACACTGTTTACTAAAAAAACATCACCCAAAATGATGCCGATGCATATCCAGCTGAACTCAACCAAGGAGACAGGACTAGATGTGGGCACTGTGACCAGGGTGAGCTTGCAGGTCACTGTCACCTTCTGCTTGAGGCCCAGCAGGCCTATCCAGGCAGGCTGCTCTCACAAACACCGGAGTCTTGCTCGAAAACTAGAAAGAACCACGTCCCTTTCTCTCACTTAGCTGCCAGTCTCCCTCTGGTTCCCCAGTATCAGAGCTGAGCGGGGAACAGTGAAAATCCAAATGCAATCCACAGGGTGCCAGCCCTTGAATCATAGGACAGCACAGGAAAAGTTTCATGCCTGAGACAAGACAAATCTAACCTGCCTGTCTTTCTTGGTCACCTCCCAGGATGCCTCCTTCCTTGTCTCCTTCCCGAACTCTGTGACAGAGGTTCCCAAATGAATTTAGCCTTGCTGCCCCCTTTTCAGAAATAAAAATCCTCAGTGAAATTTATCTCCTTTGCTCAAAAATGTAGCAAGGGTTTAAGCCTTTGTACCTCAATTCTTGGCCATAATCTTGAGAGATATTAGTGTTTAAACAAACAAACAAAAAAGTATTTCCTTTCCATATTCAAACCCCAGAGACCTTTCATTATTACAAAGCCTTCAATGCCATCAATTTTTTGTTTGCTAGTTTGTTTCTGGAGCCACACCTGGTAATGTTCAGGAGTTAATCCTGGGGATGCGCTCAGAAATCGCTTCTGGCTTGGGAGACCATACGGGACATGGGGGATCGAACCACCCTTCCTTCTGGCTCAGCTGCGTGCAAGGCAAACGCCTTACCGCTGTGCCATCACTCTGCACCAATTTTGACTTCACAAAACCAAAGCAGACCAATGGTCCCCACTTAATGATTCTGTGATCCCTGAACATTCTCCCACGGACAAATCTGTGAATCTTCCGTCCCGCTAGATTTCCACCTATGTTTTCCTTTAATGCTTTGTGTTTCTTTAATCCATAAACATCTCTCTGATATTACCCTTTATTCTACCTTGGATTTTTAAAATTTTTTTTGGCCATACCCTGCTTTGCTTAGTGATTGTTCTTGGTGGTGCTCGGAAGACCATGTTGGGTGCCAGGGATTGAATCCAGGTTGAGTGTGTGTGAAACAAGAATCTTACTCACTATTCTCTCCCTCTATACCCCAGAAGACAATGAGTTTTGTATGATGAGTTTATTATATGTTTAGTTTGGATTAAAAATACAAAGAAAAATATTATAGAAAATATTTTATAACTCCCAGATTTTAAATGTTTTTTATCATTCCAATAAGATTTTTTAATTTAAAACATTGTGATTTTTTAATATATAAAATCTTTATTTATTTAAGTACCATGATTACACATGTGATTGTAATTGGATTTCAGTCATAAACAGAACACCACCCATTCACCAGTGCAACATTCCCACCACCAGTGTGCCCCCTCCCTCATTCCGAACTTCTGCCTGTATTCGAGACAGTCATTCTACTTCTCTCACTCATTAAGATTTTGGTGGTGGGGAACTTGCACTGAAGACGGGGGTGAAAAAAAAAAAAGTTTAAAAAAAAAAAAAGAAAAGGAAAAAATAAATAAATAAATAAATAAGGCCTCCCAATTCTTATCACAGGCTGTGTTCTTCACACTGACTGTATAGAAAGAGGAGGTACAGTAAATGCACCCCAAATACACCTCAACCCAGACCCTTGCCTGGTCTGTATTGGGAATTTAGGGGACAAAAAAAAAAAAAAAAAAAGATTGTCATGATAGTTGTTAGTGTAGTTATTTCCCTAACTGCACTCACTAATCTTTGTGGTGAGCTTCATACTGTGAGTTGTCTTTGCGGCCCTCATCTCTATTGTCCCTGGGATTATTACAATAATATCCTTAATTTTTTTTAAAAACTCATAGATAAGTGAGACTATTTTCTCCCTCTGACTTATTTCCCTCAGCATAATAGATTCCATGTATATCCACGAATAGGATAATTTCACGACTTCTCTCCTGACAGCTGCATAATATTCCATTGTGTATATGCACCACAGTATCTTTAGCCATTCATCTTGGTTGTTTCCAGAGTCTGGCTATTATAAACAGTGCTTCAGTAAATATAAGTGTGATGAAGGGATTTTTGTATTGTATTTCTGTATTGTATTGGATCATATGGGAGCTCAATTTTCAGGTTTTTTTTGGGGGGGGGGGAATTTTTATTTTTATTTTTACCACAGTGAATTAACAATCTTTCACAGTAATATTTTAGGTACATAGTGACATTGAATCAGGGGTATTCCTACCACCAGTGTTGTCCTCTCTTCACCCTTGTTCCCAGCATGAATCTTATTTCCCCCACCTTTGTACCCAGGCTGCTAGTATAAGTGGTCCCCTCTGTGTCTAGCTTGTTGTAGATTGGGTATTGATTCTGTTGTTGTTGGCTTTGGATTTGGTGTTTAAGTCTGATCCTTTTGTTTATTTCTACTTGATGTTCATATGGTTTTTTAGTCTTGGTACCCTCCCTTATTTCTTCTCCAATTTGTGAGGTAGAACAAGGTGGTTCAAGTTATTTGGTTCAGTTAGAAGGAAAGAAGAAAAAAAATAAGAGGGCAAAAATCAAACAAGCAAAAAAACGAGAGGAGTCCTTCCCTTCTAGAGGCTATAAATGTCAATTTAAGAGAAGAAAGGGGAAAAGGAAGAAAAACATAACAAGAATACAAAAAAGGAAAGAAAAAACAAAACAAAACAAAAACAAAAATCTAACCCGAAAAGCAGCACAGTTTTTGAGGAATCTCCATATTGCTTTCATAAAGGCTGGACTAGACAGCATTCCCACCAGCAGTGAATAAGAGATCCTTTCTCTCCACATTCCCCCCTCCCCCCCAGCACTGATTGTTCTTGTTCTTTGTGATGTGTGCCAGTCTCTGTGGTGTGAGATGGTCCCTCATCATTGTTTTTTTTTCTTTTGGGGGTCACACCCGGCAGTGCTCAGGGGTTACTCCTGGCTCCATGCTCAGAAATTGCTCCTGGCAGGCACGGGGGACCATATGGGGCACCGGGATTTGCCTCATCATTGTTTTGATTTGCATCTCCTGATAATTAGAGATGTGGAGCAATTTTTTCTTGTGTCTTTTGGCCATTTGTATTTCTTCTTTGACAAAGTGTCGGTTCATTTCTACTCCCCATTTTTGGGTGGGGTTAGATGTTTTTCCTTGTTAAGTTCTGTCAGTACCTTGTATATTTTCATGTTAGCCCCTTATCTGATTGGTATTAGGTGAATAGTTTCTCCCATTCTTTGGAGACTTTTGTATCCTAGGCACTATTTCCTTTGAGAAATAGTGAGAAGCAGAAGCTTCTCAGTTTAATATAGTCCCATCTATTTATCTCTTCTTCCAGTTGTTTGGAGAGTGCTGTTTCCTCCTTGAAGTTGACTTTAGTCTCAATGTCATGGTGTATTTTACCTATGTCTTGTTTTTATGAAATCTTATGGTTTTGGGCCTGATATCAATGTTTTTAATCTGTTTGGATTTGACCTTTATGCATGGTGTTAGATGGGGATCCGAGTTTGCAAACATGGTGATTTTTAGAGTTAGTTCATATTTGAATTTTAGACATACAACCTTTCAGCACCAATCCCACTACCAATGTCAACCTCCCTCCACCAATATTCCCAGAGTCCAACCCATGCCAACACCACCCTTTCCAGCCTGCCATTATTACAGACCTATTTTTTAAGTTTGGTTGTAAAATTTGGATCTCATGACTTAGTCGTTATTGATTACATGGCTTGGATATTTAGTTTGTTCATTCTTAACACCACCAATGCACCTGAAACTTGAGTCCCCTGAAACCTGAGTCCTCTTAGCCCATCTGCCATTATTTCACATCTGACCTTCTCCTCCATTCCAATTTCTTTCCTTCTCTCTGTACTCTGAGACCAGATGTGTTCTAGATAACACTATTTAAACCAGTGCAATTACCTGCAACATTCCAGTAGGCTTTAATGATAGAACCATTAACTACAAATAAAGTTCTAGATCTCCTTCTTAGAGGATTTTGTCTTTACACTACAGGATTTTATGGTGTACCACTTATGTGCTTATGCACAAAGTAATATTATTTAAGCAAATACTCCTTGCAAATATTTTCATCTTTTTTTGGAGGGGGAGGTTGGTCATACCCAGCAGCGCCCAGGGGTTACTCCTGGCTCTATGCTCAGAAATTGCTCTTGGCAGGCTCTGGGAACCATATGGGATACCGGGATTCAAACCACTGTCCTTCTGCATGCAAGGCAAACGCCTTGCCTCCATGCTATTTTTCTGGCCCCTGAATATCTTCTCTTAAAAAACCCAGGGGGAAAAAGATGAGAATATATTTTAGCAAGATCAGATAATCCAAAGTACATAGTTTGTGTCAGGGAAGTACTCCATGGAATTTATTCCCAAGAAAGAATTTTATTTTAGAACTCTAAGTATAGTTGGGTACCATATTGAGAAGACTCAGAATATAGGAGAATCATTTGCATATTGGGGATAGGAATATTGGAGCAAAATGACATTGTCAATAACACAAATAATTTTTATTTTTATTTTTATTTACTTCTTGGCTTTGGAAGGAATATATACACCCAACTAGAAACTTCTTTAAGATTTTATACCACTTAAGAGATGGGAGTGGGAAGGTGGAAGTGGGGAGGAAGAAGAGAGAAGATGCTAGCTAAAACTCAGTGACTAGAGGGAGAGGTTTATAGAACAATAATTTATCCTGAAAGTGTGGAGAAAAGGGAAGGAAGAAGTCTGGAAAAATGAATGTCAGGGGGAAAGGAAAGAATGCATCATGATTAGGGGAAATGGGGAATTGATGTTGCTTATACCATGCAGTCTCTTCTTTAATTTTCTCAGTCTGTAACTCTCCCAATCTTTGAGAACTGATTGGTGTCCAAACTGGTTGTCTAGAAAATATGGGAGAATTTGTGGTTAACTGAAAGTCAAGAAATGATTGTTGAACTGATTGTCACATACTTTGGATGAACTTATAGTATGACATACTTTTGAAATATTAAAGAATAAAAAGATGAGTCACTGGCTAATTTTAAGTTGTCTAGGTATATTTCATGCTAAAACTATGATAATTTGGGAACAATATTAAATATCAAAAGGGATCATACTGTGCTCCACAATGAACATCTTGGAACATGTGAACAACAGAGAATTTTAAGACTTTGTCAACTGATGAAGTGCTTTCTAGTTCCAGAAACTGAATTGCAGATTTTGTTATATAGATCAAGACAGAATTGATTCCACTAGTATAGCCAAAATCTCAAAGAGCATCCTGGAAACTGAACATAGACTCATCATAAACTGATGTGTCACACTACAAAAACATCAGTCTAGGAATCTGGTGACTGGGACGATGATGCAGTTATACAGTGCATGTTATCTTTGGTTGCTAAGTCGGACTACTATTGGAGGACAATTTAGAAAGTGGTCATTACAAGAGTGAATTGCCCACTCTCTACAGTGAGAGAATACACTGATGACCAGATTAACTATTTGCTGGAACTTTCTACCACTGTTTTTTTAACTTGCCCCCATCTCAAGTGAGAGGCTATCCTTTACCTGGGTCAAGTTTGAAGGGAAATTGTACTGAATTATGAGGCTGATGAATTGTTATATTTTGATTCTATTCCCCTTCTTCCCCTGGGGTCTAAACTCCCAAGATTAAGATGAAGCATTTGGTTCCATTCTCTAGTTTACTCCCTTTTCAACTACCATTCCACAAACATCTTATCTTCTCATAAAAAAAAACAAAGCTACAGACAATAATAGGGAACACAATGCCTTAGTCATGTTGGATTTTTATGCTGATGGAAACAATATGAACTTTCCCATTGAAAAATATGTCTTACAGAGGATTACTCTGCTGGGCCCCAGCAGGGAATCCCTTGTGTCTGTGGAATAGCACCCTCATTTTTGATGTCATGCCCATGTGATACTGGAAAGTCACAACTTGTCCTAAGCTGCATGTAGGCTTTAAATCTCTCTTTCAAAGCTGTGTTTATTTTCATTAAGCCTCTTCTCTCTCTCTCTCTCTCTCTCTCTCTCTCTCTCTCTCTCTCTTCCTGTAAAACTCAGGTGATATATTTGTGTTTAGAAATGTCTAACTCTGCCTTTCTTGACCGTGGGTCCCTCATGTAGATGGGAAGCTGGGAAACATGTGTGAAAGGGCAGAGGTGGAATGAGGCATCTAATTTGAAAGCTCAGCTCTTGGTATAACTCACAGCACAGAAACAGTGCCAGGATTTTTTTTTGATGCATGGGGGAGGTGGATGGGAGGGTGATGAAAAGAAAATGAGCATCAAATTAGTAGGGTGAGATTTAGGAAGAGAAAAGTCTCTTTTCTTTGCACAAAGTGCTTTAATGGAACATCATTTATTGGGCATCTGTGACAGTGATGGTGCAAATATACTCAGGGTTGCAGGCTTATTGACTTAAAAAAAACACAAAAGACTTGTGGTAAGACTTTTTGGTAAGTCTAGATGCCATTTTCATAAAATACCAGAAATTAATCTTTTGGCATCTTTGGCCAACTTGAAACAAAATGAAATGATAATTTCTTGTAATTCCTACTTTGTGAGAAACCATCAGATAGATGTTTTCCAAACTTATCTAGCCTCCTACCCCCTTTCAGAAATAAAATTACTCAGATAGATAAAAAAAGGGAGGAGCGAGTGAGTGAGAAAGAGAGAGAAAGAGGGAGAGAAACTAAAATGTCTGTCCCAGAGCGGATGGGGGAGTGAGAGGGAAACTGGGTACATTGGTGTGGGGAAATGTGCACTGGTGAGGATGTTGAACATTGTATGACTGAAGCTCAATCACAGAAAACTTTGTAACCATGGTGTTTAAATAAAGAAATTAATTACAAAATTAATCAGCACACCCCGGAAAATGTACCTTCTTAAAGTGAACACACAGGAAATGGCCCTAGTTGCACCAGAGGTTTCTACTGACCTTCAACCCAGATCTCTTCAGTGTTTCTCCCAATCCAAGTTGAGAGAGACTATAATTGGCCTATACTATTCCAAATAAGAAGACTATATTTTCTACCTCCCAGAATAGAAATGTTATCAAACAAATTCCATGATTGATAGTTGGGGCCTTGTGGTCTTTAAAATAACACATTATTACTCTCTTCTCCAGGGCTGAGCGGAGAAAACTCTGAATTATTACTTCTGAAGTTCACATGCACAGTACTTTCAGATTTTTATGTGTGTGTTTTAAATTTTTTATAGCAACCTAAAAGCAATAACACTTTGCTTTGTTGAGGATAAAACATTGTATTGCGTCATCCCCTCTCCTGAAGTAGAGGACATAGTGATGCTAACAGAAAGAATATTAGAATATTTTTATTTGTGATCATTCACCGGGCTTGAACCAGAGTCCTCTCATTCCTTTTTATGTTTTATAAAAAATTAAACACCTTTATTAACATATTTGTTGATTATTTCCAAGTATAATAGTTGTTACATCATGACAGAGAAAACTGAGGTAGTTAGAGTTGACCAAAACTTACTCTTTGTTGCTCAAGGATGAATTTATTAATTCTTAATTTTTTACTATCAAGTGTTAGACACAATGCTAGTCATACTAGCAATTTCATTTGATAAGGTGATTCTCAATATTGGTTATAAACTCTCTGAAGGCAGGAACCATATATGCCTTATTCACAATTATATGCTTGAAATTGATAGAAGTTTATGTTTGTACTGGCATATTATTCACATAGGGAAAAATTGAGACCCAGATTGCTTAAGTAACTTTCCTGATATCACAACCCCTGGGCACATGGTGGATATTTTATTCTAAGATAACTTGCTTGAAACCACAGGCACTGACTGGATTTTGGATAACTTAGAATGGGCTATCTTATCCCTGCCACATCTTTCTCTTGTGTGTACATCACTTTGCAAATGCCATGTTCTTTATGTGGAATTTTCTTTCACATTCTTTTTTTTTTTCATAACAACTTAAGTCCCACCCAATTCTACATTCCTAGCAGAGCCAGACTAAATCCTTGCTGGTGTTAACTGCTGAAACACTGGGAAGATAGTTTATTGTAAGTTTTCTTCCTATTCTGACTTTTTCTTTTTGGTTTCTGATCCACAAATTTTTTTACTATGCTCATATTTTTCTCATTTTATCCCAGAATGTGTTTTCTTCTGCTTTCCCTTATTGATTGGATATAATAAAAACACTAACTCCACCCCTGCTTGACTTCCTGATTCCCTTCTCTTTTCTGGGACCACTATCATTTGATTTTGGGGACCATTATCCCAATAAGAACGTCAGTCACCACATAGCATGTCTATGCTGAGTTCAGGCATCACCATTTAGTCTTTATTTTATCCAAACCTACTCTCTCACAGTTCTAAAAATCCTTTTTAGCCATTAAGATTCGGACCCTGCACCATTTCTTCCCTATGGTAAGAACTAAGCCCTAACATCTCAGACATTGCTCAACTCTTCTCTGACCAAAAAATGGCAGTGCCCATAAGATATAACTATCCTGTTATCAGAATTGGGCCTTTGTGCTAAGAAATCTTGATTTTTGTAAGGGATCTGGACTGTAGCTTAGGGTAGGATTTTCCTTAATGATCTCCAGTCCTGACCAGTCACTGTTGTCAATGTCAGTTTTCTGAAGTTAGTGCTCTTATTTTTATAGTTCAAAGACGATACATTTTCTGATTTCCATTTAGTGTGTTAGGTGATGTGACAGGACCTCCTGTCTTAGGTCAGGTTGATATTTCCTCGCTGTCCATGTTGTCTTATAACCCTAGCACACATGTATCTCCCAAAAGAGGTTGGTTCCTGGTGTTGGCAGTGATTTGTTTCAGTTCTATGTCTGGGATCTGGTATTAGAGAATAAACAGTGTACAAT
>PVKC010000126.1:0-88593 GCA_004027635.1 Crocidura indochinensis | reverse complement strand
AAGAAAGAAAGAAAGAAAGAAAGAAAGAAAGAAAGAAAGAAAGAAAGAAAGAAAGAAAGAAAGAAAGAAAGAAAGAAAGAAAGAAAGAAAGAAAGAAGAAAGAAAGAAAGAAAAGAGAAAAAGTGCTATATATGTCAGCAGGCAAGGAGCTTGTCATACAGATGACCAACATGAGTTTGATCCTTAGAATAGTATATGCTCTTTTAAGCACTGCTACCTGGAGTAATTCATAAGTGCAGAGCCAGGAGTGACCCTGAACATCACTAGTTTTTTCCCTCATATCCCCCCAAAAACCGTTAAATATAATTTTAAGGGACAGAAGAGATAATATAGAAGATAAAATTAGTCTACTGTTGTTGTAGGATAAATAATAGTTAACAGAATATGAATGGACATACCAGAGTAAAATCTAGCCTACAAACCCCTAAAGGCAATGAAAAATTATTAAAATCTCAAAATATTCTCTCCTTTATTTTATCTTTTTGTCAGAGAGAAATATTGGAAACATCAACAAACTTTCAACTTTGACCAAAAAGGAATTCCAGAAATTTGAAATGTTAAAGAGAACATCCTGTTTTTTAGTTCCAACTGTTTATAGTAGAAAACAGATGCTGAAAATATGCAAAAAAAACCCACAAATACATATATATATATATCATATATATAATATAATGCTTCTAGATCAACCTAAAATTGTGAGCAAAATATAAATTGCAATAATATATGTGTAAAGATAAAAAATTAATGAGAAAATGTAGTGATCCTTTTCAAAGGAAAGTAGAAAAATAAGATCTTGGAAAAAACTGCTTTTTCAGAAGGCATGTGTTGTGACATGGTATCATTTTTATTTGGTGGTTGGTGGCCAGTGTTGGGAGATCATTCACTTCTGAAAAATTT
Organism: Crocidura indochinensis; assembly: GCA_004027635.1. Classification (NCBI taxonomy): domain Eukaryota; kingdom Metazoa; phylum Chordata; class Mammalia; order Eulipotyphla; family Soricidae; genus Crocidura; species Crocidura indochinensis. The sequence continues at coordinate 87,696 of PVKC010000126.1, read as the reverse complement.
CAGTGTAGATATATACTCTGTTTTCTCTCTCTTCATTTTGTTAAGAGAACAGAAATAACCAAATTTGTTAAATTGACTTTCCTTTGATGTCAGGCAAGTGTGGCTCTAGTTACCTGCTTCTTTAATAAGAATATATTTGTCATCACAATTAATTAAAAATGTAAAGAGGCACTGTTGAAAGGATGTGGAACAAATATAAACTTTTGCCTTGTAGTTAAGTATTATGCTGTAAATCTTGCTGAAAAACTAGTTTTAATGTCTAAAACTCAAACCATGAATTTTCCATGACTCACAATTTTCGTTCACAATTTATATGTCGACCTAAAGGAATGTATGTGTTTATCAAGAATTGTATATAACTATCTTTTTGTATTGTATATAACTATCTTTACTCAAAATATTCATTCTAAAAACTATCCAGTGATGTTTTTGTCAGCTGAATAAATTCCTACAGTATGGTATATTCTCCTAATCTAATACAATTCTATAACAATAAAAATTAAAAAATATAATTGTATATATAAATTTCATAAACAGAACATAAATAAAAATTTTAAGAGCAGTGCTTTACAAAAACTATCAAGTACCAAAAGCTAGTGCTGCTTGTCCCTGTAAAATAAAATGCATTGATCATTTTCTTAATAGTTATAATTTTTAGTGTCTATTTTTTTTTTTTTTTTTGGTTTTTGGGTCACACCCGGCAGCGCTCAGGGGTTACTCCTGGCTCCATGCTCAGAAATTGCTCCTGGCAGGCACGGGGGACCATATGGGGCACCGGGATTCAAACCAATGACCTTTTGCATGAAAGGCAAACGCCTTACCTCCATGCTATCTCCCAGGCACCTAGTGTCTATTTTTATATATAGAGGTAGCTTCCCTTATCCCTGCTTTGAATCTTCTTAATAGGAAATTTGTTTTTGATTTTTTTTTTTTTTTGGCCACATCCGGAGACCTGGGATTACTCCTGGCTATGCACTCAGAAATCACTCCTGGCTTGGGGGACCAGATGGGACACCAGAGGATCAAACCATGGTCCATCCAAGGCTAGCTCCACTGCTATAGCCACTAGTAAGAAATTCTTTTGGAGATATCTATTTTGGATTTTGAGCTTAGGTTACAATCAGGTTATAGAGATTGTTTAGCATTTTATTTTTACCGAAGTATCATGTGACATTGTTCCATTTTGCATAGGTACACTAAAATGGGGAAATCTTACATAAAGAAGTCCTTATCTAAAGATGGGAACTTACAAATTTTATAGTGCAGGTCTACCTTTCACTCTGACATTTGTCATGGAGACCTGACTTTGGCCTGAAAGGATTGGATATTGATTATCCAACCCTGAACCTCAGATCCTGATTTTGATTTCAGCACAGATTTGGGGACCAGGACCAGGATTCAAACATCCCCTTATGGAGGCCTGAATGTATCCCTGATACAACCTGTTCCTGGGTAGGCCCATAAGATAACCTGGTGATGAGAAAACAGCAACAACAACTTGATCTGTGGGCAGTTGCCTAACCTCACCAACCAACAGTGAAATGAAATCAGAAGATGCTCTGTCCTAGGATCTGTACAAGAACTAATATCTCTAGATACAAAAGACATTCTACAGAACCCTCAAATAAGTAGAACTTTTCCTGGGATCACAAAGAAAGACTATCCGAGGCTTCAACCTAGAACCTGTACAAAAACCAAGATCTTTAATTATAAAAGACTGATTTTGGCAACGACGACTGAGCAGAATTTTTTCTGAGGCCATAAAAAAGACATTAGGGCTGTATAACCGACATGTCTGGAGCCTGTAGTTGGTCTTTTGACAGTGTACTCCATGGGTGGAGAAACCCTGTTTCTCTTAGGCCAGTGGAATTTTCTTTCTAATTTTCCGAACTTTTAATGTGCTTTAAAAAAAGACACCCTTTTTGTCATGGAAACCTGACTTTGGCCTGAAAGGCTTGGATATTGATTATCCATCCCTGAACCTCAGATCCCGATTTTGGTTTCAGCACAGATTTGGGGACCAGGACCAGGATTCAAACATCCCCTTACGGAGGCCTGAATGTATCCCTGGCACAACCTGTTCCTGTGTAGGCCCATAAGATAACCTGGTGATGAGAAAACAGCAACAACTTGATCTGTGGGCAGTTACCAAACCTCACCACTTTTACTTATTTTTTGCTTCTTTTCTTCTTTAAATTTTACTTATATTCTAGATAGGAGCTCTCGCTTTTCCATAGAATTTGAATCACTTTGTTCTGTCTTCTATTTCTATGTCTTTTTACAAAGTGAGAAAAGGAAAAACAAGTATATGGGGCCCAGTGGCCAAGTAGTCTCAGCATCATTGAGTGGGAAAAAGAAAAAAGAGGTCAGCTCTAAATACACAAACCAAAGACAATGAAAAAAACATCAAGAGACCCAAACTATAACAAGCTAAACATAGATGAGTACATAACTATGACAATATATACAATTATATGCATGCTATATATGTTTATATGTATTTGTATTTAAACACAAATTGTATTTTAAATACAAATTAAAATTTAAATTTAAATTATATTATTTATCTTTATGCCGTTACAGGCTTTAGAAAAATGGATTGTATTTTAGTTTTCTGTTGTTATGTCAGGCGTCTAAAGTTCTTAGATTAGAATAGCTTCTAGAAAACAATTAAAATTAGTGTGGTATAGATATGCAATGCTTCTTAATAAATGACATCAATTTTTAGCTTTTATAGTAATATTATTTCTTCATTATTATGTGCCAGCATTTTTGATAAAGAAATAAGGCAGACCTTTTATACTCTCTACTTAAGTTATGCATTAAACTACTTTGAAAGACTATAATTCACTTTTCTAGATTAAAACCATTATTTTATTAATGACATTTGTGATATTTAATTCTTTCTCAACCCTTATTATGAGTTTATATAAGTAGAGGGAATTCATATAACATAATCCCAATGACTACAGATAAATTTGATTTATTTGATAATTTGATAATATATAGAACACATTTGTAATAAAAATCAGCATATTGTAGCCAAGACTATAGAACAACTGGTAGCATTTTTGCCTTGTTTGCTAATGACCAGGGTGAGATCTCAAACATCCCATATGGTTCCCAGTACCAGGAGTAATTTCTATGCTCAAATCTAGAAGTAACTCTTGAGAGCTGCTGGATGTGACCCCAAAACAAATGAACAAAATAAAAAAGAAAACTAAAAAAAAAAAAACAAACAGCCAATTAAAAATAGAGAGCTTACTCAATAAGAAAACAAATGTTTATAAAAACCTAGAAACAATATCAAACAATCTCCATAAAAGATTAAATACAGAGTTAGGATGTCTTTTCTCAAAAAAAATTTTTTAACATTATAGTGCAAGTTTTAAGTAATTCAGTAAGACAAGGAAAGGAAATGAAAGGCTTGTAGATTTGGAGGAAAGAAAACTGCTTTTGCTTGAAGATCTCTGATGTTTTGTGTCAAATTCTAAAGGAATTAACAACAAAAAGTCACACAAAGCTAACACGAAATTTTAGTAGGGCTGCCAGGGTACAAAGTAAAACTATCAGTTGTTATTTTTATTCTCATAATGAATAAGTTGAATTTGAAAAAAAACAAATCTATTTATATTGGCACTTCTTCACTCACTTTGTTTTAGTCACTCTCATGAAAATATTCCCTATTAAATAGACCAGTGTCTAGAAATATAAGTATCCTGTTATCATGTTACAAATACAAACATGTACTTGTTTAAGTATAGTGAGGTATGTAAAAGATAAATAAGGGAAAATTGCAAAAATTGCAAAAATCTCATGTATGAATTATAAAAACACCAATTAAATAGGCATGCATTTCATTTTTATAGATAGAAAAAATAGTTGTCAAAATTTCAGTTCTTCCCACATTGATCTATAAAGCCAAATCATTTTAATTAAATTTAATTAAAATATGAGTTATATTGTAAATATGGAGATACAAATTACTATATTACCAACATCACCCCAAATATTGACTAAAGATGATTGACACTACCAAACTTCAAGACTTAACCAGGAAATGACAGAATTCAATATAGTATGTATCAATGAGGTAATAAATAAGCACATAAATAATATGAAATTAGTACCTTTATTAGACCCACATTAATATAGTAAATTGATCTTTAATAAAGAAAAAGTATTTTCAACAAACTGACACTAGCACAACTAAGAGAAAACACATTAAATAAAAGATCTAGGGGTCTGAGTGATAGCACAGAGGTAGGGCATTTGTCATGCACTCAGCAGTGGATCCAAGAAGGACCTGGTCCTAGTTCCATTCCAGCATCCCAGATACTCCCCCAAGCCAGGAAAGATTTCTGAGTGTATATCCAGGAGTAACTCCTGAATGTCATGCTGTAAGCATCTTCTGTCCTATAGCCATCAGTGAGATGTTGGTGAATCCACTTTAGGGAGAGTGGGTTGCACGGATGGCAAAATTTGAAATATAAAATAATGAAACCACACAGAGTATGTGGGATAAACACATTTTCTGGCAGGAGTGTGACAAGGTTAATTTTTTGAGCAGGGAGATTTATAGGGATAAAATTAGCCATAGGTGAAAAATAATTATAATCACAAAGCAAAGTACAACAGTAACAATACCTAAGATATGGGTGTGACTGTAAAATTTCTAAATTACAAAGAAGGTTAAAACTCAAGGCAACTCTTTGCAAGCTTACTTCAAATGCAAAATTAGGATTAGGAGGAAGGAGGAAATATTTAGGAATATTTAGGAATCTCCACTGGGCTGAACTCTACTGTTTTAGAGGTCAAGTAAAGGAAGGACCCAAATCCTCTTAGGTGTGGTTAGGTGTGATTCCCTTTTTCTAAGGAGAGTCAATAGCCCAGGGTCTGCTTTCTGGTTTAACCTTTAATTACCAGAAACTACAGCTGCAAGGACATATTATCTTTGCTTAAGGTGCTAAATATTATCTAGAAAAACGGGGTTCTCTTAGTATCTTTGATGCTGCAATTTCTGAGCCAAATTATTTGATAGAGGCCATTTTGCCTGATATATACAAAGGAGAGATAGACAAACACTGACTGAAAATGTAATGTCAAGCATCTCTTTGGAAATTCCTCAACCATCCACGCAGAGGGAAAAAGGCGTCTACAGAAGGCCTTTTGAGGAACCCTGTGGGGGTTATTTTAGTTCTCCCCACCAGGAAAATCTGAGGATACATCTGGTGGGCTGAGCTCCCCTAAAAGTTTATGTATGCCGTGACAATGTCACGAGGGGTGGGGGGGTGTGTGGCCAAAAGCAAACAAACAAAAATAGGTGTACACTAACAAGGGAAAAATCTATATACAGAAAAATTTCTTATCTAGTAGAGATAAGAACCCATAATTTTTTTTAATGCAGGGTTGCCTTCAACCCTGGACATTTGTCATGGGGAATTGACTTAGACCTCAATTGATCAGACATCAACCATCCACCCCTAAACCCCATATCCCAACCTTAGAACTGACATAGTTCTCTGCACCAGCACCAGGAATCAAACTTCTCTCAGGGGAGGTCCTATTATGGCTCTGACAGCAAGTTGAGCTAAGGTAGGTCCATATGACATACTAATGATGAGGAAACAGCAACAACTTGATCTTAGGGCAGGTTGCCTAACAGTAAGATGAAATCAGAAAACACTCAATCCTAGTATTTGTACAAAAAACAAGATCTCTAATTGCAGAAGATTGACTTTTATAATCGTGACTGAGCAGAATTTTTTTCTAGGACCATAAACAAAGACCGTGGAGTTTGACAACTAACATATCTGGAGCCAATAGTCAGCTTTATGACAGTATGCTTCAAGGGTAGAGAAACTCTGTATCTCTTAGGCAAAGGGAGTTTCCTTTCTAATTTCCCCCAATGTTTACTGCACCGATGCAAAAATATATTTAAAAAAAACAACACATAACCGCCCTTTTTTCCTTTTTCAAAATTTTATTTATAGCTTCAAGATAAGGGCTCCCATCTATTTTACAGGTGCATAGAACATGAATTATCTTGTTTAAAATAAATAAAATAAAAATAAATAAAATAAATAAAATAAAAAATGGTCAGATCTAAATAAGCAAACCAAAGTTAATGACAATAGAATCAAGAGACCTAAAATATAGCAAGCTCTACACAAAATAAACCTGTTACACTAGCAGTCCAGGAGACTAAGGGTAGAGTTATGGGATGCATACTGGGAACTATGGTGGAGGGAGGTCAACACTGGTGGTGGTGGGAATGGTCCTAATTAACTGTCACTATGTGCCTGAAATACAGCTGTGAAAGACTTGTATTCACATTTGTTTCAATAAAAAGGAAAATTTAGAAATGACCTAAGATAAGCCTTACCTTCTTCACAAATATTTTCTCACATTGGATCACTAAAGATAAAATATAAATTATGGGGCCTGAAATATAGCACAGTGGCGCTTGCCTTGCAAGCAGCCGACCCAGGACCTAAGTTTGGTTGGTTCAAATCCCCGCTTCCCATATGGTCCCCTGTGCCTGCCAGGAGCGATTTCTGAGCAGATAGCCAGGAGTAACCCCTGAGCACTGCTGGGTGTGGCCCCAAACCCAATAGATGATAGATAGATAGATAGATAGATAGATAGATAGATAGATAGATAGATAGATAGATAGATAGATAGATAGATAGATATTATTTCAGATTGTAAAAACTTAATAATATAAACTGTTGGTACACACATTATATTCAATGTGAAGCCTTTGTCATTGATACTGAAATACACTGAAAGAAACAGAATTGAAATTAAAGAATGCTTTTAGTTTTTACAAAAATGGTGATGCTAAATAATAAATATTCTATTTGGGAAGCAATATGTAAAAATGTTGAGTTTATAAAATCAAACTTTCACCTGTTTGTCCTGTAGGTTCTCATAAATGAATTCAATATGTTCAGTTTGGGACAAGAAAGACAAAAGTTGAAGGTTGGAAGTGAAAATTCAGAATTCATGCTTCAACAAAAGGTCAGAAGATAAATCTCAGCAGGGGAAAGTCAAATTCTATTGTTCTTTATTTAGCTAGACTCAGTTGATCTAAAGCCTGGAGGAATTTTTCCTTAGGGGATTTTGGTCAGGAAATGTAATAGCACTATGGCTTTAAGGCAGAGCAGAGTCAAGGATAAACCCTGGGAAAAGACCTGGTTGAAGTAGAAGGTTATAAGATGTGTGTATAGTATTTATAATATTTTCAAGCATTCAAGTATTATCTCTCTCAGATATGCTGTAGAAAAAAAGATAAATTCCAAAATCTATTCGTTGATAAACACAAAAGGGACCCTTGCTCTCATTGAAGTGTACAGAAAAAACAAAGGATTCAGTCAACAAATATAACTAGAGAAGTCAATAACAAAACCAGCAGCCATTATCTGCATATTAAGAGGAAGATCTCAACTTACGAAAAAATGCAATGACTTTTTGGAATGCTTTAAATATATGATGTGTTTAGTGGTCATGATGTGAAAGAATTAAAAAAAAACTAATAAAACTCAAATGTCCAATGAGAGACAAATGGATAATGAAGTTGTGACATGAAACAGTACAATTAGACACTACATAACCCCTCAAAAATGAGAACATGCAGTTCAGTTCAACTTGGATACAACTAGAACGTAATCATTTAGAAAAGTGAAACAAACCATTAATTAGAAAAGTCATTAGCAAAATAAAAAAGGGAATATAGAGTGAAACAGGGGAATAGACAATAACAATTGATAACAAACTTTTGACACTTATATAATGAAGAAAACCAATTGAATCAATTGACTTAGGACAATCTATTGGAAAATTGGCAAAAAGAATAATAAAATGAACTAAAAGTAAGAAAAGGGATTAGTGAAAAAAAAAAAGAAAGGATTAGTGAATGGTCACGTACTTCATTGGTAGGGAGGGAGGAACTATATACAACAGCACCATTAATCTTTTTTGTTTGTTTGATTTTTGGGGGCCACACCCAATTGTGCACAGAGTTAAATCTTGACTGTCCACTCAGGAATCACTAATGGAATGGAAGGCTCTTGGAAGGAGCTCATGGGATGGAACCTGAGTTGTCTTTGTTCAAGGCCAAGGCCCCTACCTTAGTTTTATCACTCCTGCCCCAATACTATTAATGTTAAGATAACTGTAAACAAAAGAATTGAATTATAATAATTAACATTTGTTAATAAAATTATTATTATGTTTTTTTGGTTTCTGGCCCACACCAGGCCGCTTTCTGGGGTTACTCCTGGCTATGTGCTCAGATATAGCTCCTGGAAGGCATGGGGAACCATATGGGATGCCAGAAATCAAACCCAGTGGTCAGTCCTGGATTGACTGTGAGCAAAGCAAATGCCTTACCACTGTGCTATCTCTCTGCCCCATAAAAATTATATTTTTTAAATAACATGAATTAAGAACCTGTTTAACGAGATCTAAAGTTTTGTTTTTTATCTTTTCATTTTTGCATTTGAGGCCAGTGGCCATATTTGAGTCTGGTATCACAGGAAATGAACTTGGAAGGCAAGTTCCCATGCAAGGCAAGTCCTATGCAAGACAAGTGCTCTACCCACTGTACTATCTCTCCCATCCTAACAAACCTGGAGCTTTTAATTTTTTGGTTTTGGGGTCACACGTAGCAGTGCTCATGTGTTATTCCTGGCTCTACGCTCAGAAATCTCTCCTGGCAGGCATGGGGGACCTGGGATTCGAATCACCGTCCTTCTGCATGCAAGGCAAATGCCCTGCCTTCATGCTATCTCTCCTGCCAATCCTGGAGTTTTTAACTTAAGTAAGTGTAAGATTAATGATTTTATTTTCTATGGTCTAAACTGTATCAGCCATCAGGCAGAAAATAAAAATAATCAAAGATACCCAAGTATTCTCCCTGCAGTGTCTCAAGCACTTTTCTTTCTCTCTACACTAAGCTATTCTTCTAATTATTCAGTCATGTACGTACTCACTGAACAAATATTAATAGACAATTCTACAGTCCTACAGTCTAAACATGTTAAATACTATGAATACTAAGAGAAGCAATTGACTTAGATCTGCATTTGTTTCATTACAGGAAATAAGAAAGTTGCGCAGTAACATCATAAACAAAACTGAGTATCTGAGTATCAAGGGAGGGATGAAAGATGTGATCAAGAAATATTGAATACAACTCCATATATCTAGAAACATCACTATACATATCACTATAAATTCTGGAAATTATTAAAATTTATTAAATTTATTAAAAATTCGGTAAGTACTTAATTTCTTAAAGTACTAGAAAACCAGAAAGACTATCAAAATTCATTAAAATGGACATTTTGGAATTTGATGATCTCATCTGGAAAATTCATCCATTCCTTCCTTTTTCATCCATAGGATACCAGATTATGCAATTGTATTGTTTGCATGTGTACTTCACTCTAGACCAGGACTGATAGTCACATTGCAAAATATAAAGCTATTTACTACAGAGACCGAAAACTTTTATAATTTTTATTTATTTGGTTCTTCCACTCTTAAAATGTGTCAGCAAAAGAATGAGATCTTATCTTTTATTTTATTCTCATCTATTTTATTTTACTTTATTCTCATCTACAGAGAAACTCACACATAATTTGTTTACATGGCCTGTTAAACCATAAAGTAACCTTCTATAGTCATTTCTAATTTAAGGTGTACATGGTACAATGCTTTGGAATTAAATATGAATATTATATTTTATGTAAAGTTCTTGTATGAGCCTGAAACATCAGTTTGCATATCTACACATCTGAATGACTGAAGGACTATAGATTTACAAGTTAATAATTACGGTGTTAGTTAAATGGCCTTCCAAATGCCTACTTTAAAGATAGCTCAAAGGACTAGAACACTTGATTCACATATACTGGCCTCATGTTTGATATCAGAGGCAAGTTGCCCTCAATAATTTTAGGTTTCCACAATGTGGTTCTAATTTAGTATCCAGCTATATAAGTTGATATTATATCTAAATTAAAGTTATTTGAACAATTTCACAATTTCACTTAGGAATGTATAAATGCATTTATTTTTAATGCAAATTTTCTTCTTTGGGAAACAGAAAATTATGGCACCGTTTCTATTACAAAGCAGGTAAGGCTTTTAGATTAGCATTAATCTTATGACATTACCAAGAATCTAAGGGTCTGTAGTTACATAACTTCATAGAAGATAGAGGGTTCTAAATGTGCATATATACTTCAGTATATTAACAGATATCATTTTTATAGTTTTTACTTTTGCTACCTATACAATGGCTTTATTAATTCCTTCTTCTTCTTTTTTCTTTTTGTTTGTTTTTTTTTTTTTGGGTCACACCTGGCAGCGTTCAGGGGTTACTCCTGACTCTATGCTCAGAAATTGCCCCTGGCAGGCACAGGGGACCATATAGGATGCTGAGATTCAAAGCACTGATCTTCTGCATGAAAGGCAAGCACCTTACCTCCATGCTATCTCTCTGGCCCCAAATTCCTTCTTCTTATGGTAACACTGATGTCTTTATGACAACAATCTCAGTTGTATTATAGTTATAACTCATTTTCTGTATGGTTTCTATGAGTAAATTGTAAAGTAAAGTGATACAGCATTTTGCTATACTACTGCTTATGACAAATTTCATAAAATAAACTATTAGATCAGTATAAGTATATGTATATAGTTAAAAAAACAGCTTTAAATATTGACAAAACATTTTATTTTGCTTTTACTTTTATTTTTTATTTTACTTATTCTTCTAAGAATACATAAAGTGTAAACATAGGAGTTACAAAACATATGCCAATAACATACAATTTAATTATGCATTAAAATACAGTAAGAATATTAGCATTTTATAATCAATGATATAAAATCACACAATTATGTCTACATATTCTTTAAAAATCAAGAGAAACAACTCTTTAAAATGTCAATTAAAAGATGCCAAGATTTATGTAGTATTTTAATTACGTTTTTATTCAGTAAATAGATAGTTTGGGGCCAGAGTGATAGCACAGTGGTAGGGCCTTTGTGTTGTACGTACATGCCTTCTCAGGATGGACCTGGGTTCTATTCCCAGATTTCTGGTGTCCCATATGGTCCTTCGAGTCAGAAGTGATTTCTGAGAGCAGAACCAGGAGTAACCTATGAGCATCACCAGGTGTGGCTCCAAAAGAAACAAATGTACAAACAAAAAAAAAAACCCAAAAAATAATTTGGCAGTTTCTCATTTTAGGAAATAAGTAAAACTAGTTTCATTTCAACGGTCATGGAGATAATGTCATTAATCTTAAAAGTGTTTAACCAAAGCAAATAATTAGCAATCTGAGTTATTTGTGAGCATAATATTGCACTTATTTTTATGGTGGAGGGAAAATATTTAAACTTTCAATATCTCAGAATTGATATATTTACATAATGTTACCCCAAACTTAAGCATTAGACCACATCTCTGCCTATCATGCTGCTCTTGCACATTAGTTATAAAGTGGATGGCAACGTGTACTTTGTAAAAGAGCTTATTATAAGACCTTATAACATTTGTATATTTTACAAACGTAATGAAGTGTATTTTAATTCAGCACTTTTAAACCTAGTCTAGTCCATGTCCTACGAGCTATTGCATCACTGTGAGCAGGACAAGGAATGAATAATCAGTGGTAGAGAGACCCACACAGGCAAGTTGGCTTTCTGTCTATCTTCCCTTCATACCAACTTCAAATGGTTGCAAATATTTATTATATTTGTTGTAAAATAGGGCTTAGCATAAGAACAGCTATAAAAGGCCGAACAAAATTGTTTCCAGTGGTTTAGAAAATAAAGCACTTGAAGTTGAAAGGATATATGTTCACTGTCAGTACCAAAGAACATAATTTATTTTGTTTGGGGGCCACACCCTAGGATACCAGAGGCCTATTTCCATGTTTAGGAGTGACTCTTGGTGATGTGTGGGGATCATATGTGGTGTGAATAATTTTAACCAGGTGACTTCATACAAGGCACAACCAGAACACACTTCATGGTAGTAATGCATGCTGTGCTAGATTTAGAGAAGTAATGAAAAGGACAGAAATATACGCTTATTCAAATTATATTATTGCATGTGTACATATACACATATATACATATATATTCATATACATATACAATACTTGGGTCACACTCAGTGATGCTCATAGACTACTCCTGGCTCTGCATTTAGGAATCAACCCTGATGGTGCACAGTAAACTATATGGGGTTCCAAGGATTGAACTCAGGTCAGCAGCATGCAAGGCAAATGCCTTACACATTGTACCATCTCTTCAGCCTAATTTTATATTTTAGAAATGTTTTTTTAAGTTTTTGTTTTGAGAATTTAACTTTAGAGCATTACTTACTGTATTTTTTGTGGTTATCATAGAAGAATAATGCATTGTGAATGGTTAAATAGAACTTTATTTCCTCACAGTTCTTGAAGTAGAAAGTCTGAGATCAGTGTGTTAGAGTATTTGATTTCTCTTCAATCCTCTTTTCTTGACTTGAAGGTTGTCATATTCTTATTGAGTACTCACTTTATTTTTTGATCTATGTATATCTGTTTCTGGTATCTATAATGGTATCTTTTTTGTTTTGTTTTGTTTTGTTTTGGGGTCACACCCAGCAGCACTCAGATGTTACTCCTGGCTCCATGCTCAGAAATCGCCTCTGGCAGACTCGGGGGAACCATATGGGATGTTGGGATTCGAATCAATGACCTTCTTCATGAAAGGCAAACTCCTTACCTCAATGCTATCTCTCCAGCCCTTATGGTGTCTTTTATATGGTTAACAGTCATGTTATAGTAGGGCCATTCCTAATGACATATTTAGGATCGAGTTTCTGTGAGGAGCTGATAGGGTTTTGGCTTCATAGTTAATCCATAGAGGGGTGACAGGTCAAGCAGAGCTCCAGGACATTTTTTCAGCTTGAGCTTTTGCAGAACTGTGGTGATGAAGATGAATATCGCATTTCTAGCGACATCCTCTCCAAGACACTTTCGAATTCCCATTCCAAATATCAAAACCTTATCAACAAGGTTTTTATTCAGTTGCTGGTCATCATTTAGAAATCTCTCAGGTCTAAATAAATTGGGATTGTCCCAAATCATTCTGTATAAAATAGGCAAGAATTAAAGTTTAAGAACAAAACATTTCAGTACTTTTTACAATTTTTACCAACTTTATCAAAGTTTTGCTTTATATGTAATGTGTTAAAGTTTGGAACAACCTTAGTAAATATGTATAAAACACAGTATATAATATGTATGTATAGTATGCATTAAATATGTTATTTAATTTTTGTCATATATGACATATGCTATATATGACACAAAACATGCAATTTTAAATAAATAATAGAGTATATATATAATTTATAAATATTTCATATTTACTGTGTTGATGTTTAATTACCATAAAGATTTAGTAACATTATACTTAATATTAAAAATGTAACCATTGATTAATTCATTAATTTAATATTTACTTTCAGGTTTTAATCATTTTAAAAGAATTTCACAAATCATCATAAGAATATCCCAATATTTTATTATAAATAAAATAATAACTATTCTTTATTTTATTCTTCAAGAAAAATGAGTGGGGAAATAAATTTGCTTAAGCCACACATCTTGAATCTGTGTAGGAAAGAGTCATCCTGTAACCAAACATAGAAGAAACCAATCACCAGAAAACAACTGATTGATTGAATGGATGCCAGCAATTCCTAGAGGCATATGATTTGTTTCTCATTTCACTTCCCACATTTTGGTTTTGGCACTTCACTTTGATAAAACTAAATCTAGCATGTTTCATATTCAGCTATAAATTAGGTAACAACTAGACTTTAAAAGAATTGGCTCTTTTCAGTGCTGATATCACTCTTTTTCTAGGAAAAAAAAAAGAACAACAAACCGACATTCAACCCTTCCCCTGCCTGCACCAAAGATCTTAGATCTGGAGGCTTAAAAGACAAACAGTTCTGCAATAAATTTTGTTTTGCTTTTATAGTCTTTAAAAATTCTATTATTTAGAACATTTACAAATTAGAAGATTCCAGGTGACAACCAACATTTACAAGTTCCATTTTTATAACTCAAAGAGTTAACAAGATTATATGACAGTCTCTAGATTGTAAGCACTTCACAATGTTGAATTGCATACAGCAACTGAACTCTTCCTATTATTCAATAAGGACAATTCTCTCCTTTTTTGATAGTTGCCACTGAGAGAGTATTGGAGGATAGTTTTTTTTTTTGGGGGGGGGTCATACAAGGAAATGCTTTTTGTTTATTTCTGATTCTGCACTCAGAGATTATGCTAGGCAGGGCTTTGGGGGCCATAAAGAATACCCAATATCAATCTCTATAAGCTACTTACGAGGCAAACAGCCTTCCTGCTGTACTAGCTCTCTGGCTCCAGGTAATGAAGATTGTGGCCACTGTTTTGGATTACATGAATACTGTATCCATAATATAACTCTCTAAAATACTTACTAATTTACAATAAAGAATAGTTTCCATACAAACAGTATTCATCAGAACCAATATTAAATCAGCTTGATCATTAGATAACATAATGGCAAATTCTTAGGATACTGAAGTATATTAATGGTATATTAGAATATTGAGGTTGTATTAACAAAAATGTTATTAAATTAATGCTGACTAAATGTTTTACAATTGAATCGCTGTGAGATACACAATTACAAAGGAGTTGAGGACTGAGTATAAGTCAAAAAATGTTCCATCACCCATCTCTTCATGAGTGTATCTTTCCCATCATCAATATCCTCAGTTTTCCTTCCTCCCCCACAAGCTTGTGTCTATGGCACAAAATTTCTTCTCTCTATTTATTCCCCTGTTTTTAGGCATTGTTAGCAATACTATTACTCTAAAGATATATTACACATATTACTACCTTCCAGTACTCAAATATTGTTTGAGTGAACATTTCTAACAACCAATGTCCTAGTGTCCCCTTCTCTGTATTAATTGTACTCCTAAACCCATTCCCTTTTGTGGCAAACTTCTTACATTGAATAAGTCCTCCTGCCCCTCATTTCTATTTTCTTGGAAATTATTATCATACTATCCTTTTTATATCCTGCAAATATTCTGTCTTTCTTCCTTATTTTGACTCATTTCACTCAGCATGACTCTCTCCATGTCTGTGTATAAGAAAATTGCATAATTTTATATTTCCTAATAACTGCATAGTATTGTATCATGCAGATGTATCATACTTTCTTTATCCAATCATCTGTTCTTGAGTACTTGGGCCATTTCCAGCATCAGTGGTGGAATGAACATAGGCAGATACCTTTTCTGCATTGTTTTTTTAGGACCACTAGGGTATATTCCAATTATGCTAACTAAAATTTTAAAATACTTCATTTTGGGGGCCGGAGCAATAGCACAGCAGTAGGGCATTTGCCTTGCATGTGGCCGACCCAGGGAAGACCAGTATCTTATATGGTCCTCTGGGTCTTCCAGGAGCGTTTTTCTGAGCACAGAGCCAGGAGTAACCCTTGGCCACTGCCAAGTCTGGCCTCCAAAACAAACAAAAATAATTAAAATACTTCATTTGGGGGGGCCAAAGATATAGTACAGCTAGGACTCTTTCCTTGCATGCAACCTAATTCCTAGAACTCCAGATATTTCCTTTGACCCTGAACACAGAGCACAGAGCATAAGTAAGCCCTCATCAGCATGGTGTGACCCCCAAAATACTTAATTTTACTTAATTTTATGGAGAACAGAATGAACAATCGTTCTGACAATCAGTTTTGCAATCTGAAGACTACATGATAAAATGTACCTGTTTTTCTAGTACAGGACTGTGAAAATGCTGTTAGGCCTGGAGAAAAATCATTTTACTCCCTAGAAGCATGAGGCATAAACATCTCAGGGGCGATCTTGAATGCAGATGGCAAATTTGCACTCCATAGTGTGCATAAATAAGAGTGAAGATTCCTTCACTTTACTGGAGACATCAAACTGTGACCACATAAATATCAAATTTCTACTGAATATTATTTACACTGCAAGATGTGAATCCTCTTGCCGTTATCTCTTGAACAAATGATCTTAGATGAACTCTTTAATCTGGTTGAAAGCTATACAATTAAAATCTATTAAAATTGGTATCATAATAGCAATAGCATCACTGATTTGAGTTATTGATGAGATTCAGTGAAGATATATCAGGATTTTGTGCCTTTTGTATTTGAGTTCTATAAATATGATCTATATCCTCATTATTTCCTCCCTAATCATTTTCCTCACTTTTCACTGAGTGAGGAAACTTTATAGTAATGCCTGCCCAACTATATAAGGGTGATTTTTTATTACATATTAGTCACTAAAATTTACTGAGATCTACCTAACTACCAGGCATAATTTTAGTATTGGATAGAGAAAAATAACTAAAAAGATATATAAAATGGCATATTAAACCATTTAATTTGAGTCTCTATATTTGTGGTTTTATTTCAAATTATCACCTCAGAGTATGACTGTATGAAATCCTCAGCTTACATGCATTCTGATGTTGCCACTTCTAAAAGTGGGTTAGAACTGAAGGTATTTATATCAAGATATTCTACTTTTTAGTAAAGAGAAAATTAAAAATCTTTTCAACTTCCCTTAGGTAAAAAAAAAAAAAACAGAAAAAAATTAAGTTTCTTAAGAATAATGCATTCTGGGGCAGGGGTGGTAGCATAGCAGTAGGTCATTTGCCCTGCATGTGGCTGATCCAAGATAAATTTGGGTTCAATTCTTTGGCATCCCATATGGTCTTTTGAGCCAGGAGCAATTTCTGAGCTCAGAGCCAGTAGTAAACCCTGAGTGCCATCAGTATGGTCCCCAAACAAACAAAAACTAAAGAACAATGCATTCTTGCGGTTGGGGAGATATTACAGCAGGAAGGGCACTCGCCATGCATGTAATCAACTCTGTTTTTATTCCCAGCACTCATATGTTCATCTTTACAAGACGATTAGAAATACTTACTGAGCATATCCCTGCCTGGATATTCTCTGGTGTGGTCCAAAACCAAAAGCAAAGTAAGAAGAATTCAGTCTTTCCAAGATTAATAAATAGTAAACAAGCAACTAAAACAATTTTATCCCAAGAAGTAATTTTGGAAACTTACTCATCATGATTTACTTGATACATATTAATAAAAGTGCAAGTTTTCTTGGGAATAAAATATCCATTCAACATAGTGTCTGCTGTAGTACTAGAAAAATCAAAATAAGACATTAAATTGTTTCATAAAAACCCAACAATTCATCCCAAAACTATTTCTTACAAATCCCAAACTCTTTTTTATACTATAGTTTTGATTTTACAACTTTATAAATCTTTGTTCTTTTATCAATTAAAACATACTTCATCTATTTCAAATTTATTGATTTTTTATTTTATTATAGTTTTTAAATATATCTATTATTTAACATGCCCAAGACATTCTCAGAAAATTGTCACAATATTTTTATGACAGAATAAATCTAAAAGATATCAAGGAACTATTATTAATAAAATTATACAGTCGTTTATTTGCATTCAACATATTTTTTAAAATTGCCAGCTAGAAACATATATTCTTTAGTTCTGTATAACAACACAACACAATTGGAAACAAAAAATCTGAATTACATACACTGATAATTGTGAGATGTAAGGGGTATATTTATCTACTCCATGATAATTTGTTTGATATATTGGATAAAATTATATATGGTCTTTAAGTTACCTCTTAGGGTCGTTGAAAGTAAACACACTATTAAAAATTGTCTCTAGAATAATCTATTTTTCTAGCCTTATATCATGATTTGCTGGAGGCATTTTGTAAACCACTGAGTTATTTGAATCCCCATGTAACCTGCCATGCAACTGTTACTAAACTTTGTCAAAAGGTACAGAGATCATCCATTGAGTTCCCTGAAAGCTCAACAAAGAGAAAGGAAAGATAAAATCTTTTTTTTTTTGTGAGGGTGTCACATTTTTCTGTGGCCACAAAACTGTGTATATCAATAGATTTGTGTCCACAAATCTCTCATGGGTTCAGTTATTCAAATCTAGATAAAAAGCTAAATCTCCTGTTTTATGGCATGCTGGTATGAAATTTGACATTAATACTAGCATGTAATAGTGACAATTTTAACAAAGGATTCAATAAATATAATTAGTATAATAATGATAAAATAAAATAAGCACACAATTTCCACATATATTCCTGGAGCTACATATATGAAAGTATTTTTTTCATAAAACTTGTCATTTTTCTATCATTGGACACCTAGGCAAGTCGATCATGAAGATTATCTGTATGTATATATACACAATAGAATACTATACAGCTGTAAGGAAAGATAACAAGCATTTTACTAAAATAGGATAGAATTAAAGAAATGTTTATGAACTAATACAGAAGAACAAGCACTTATGTGTGTGATCTCACTTTATATGTAATATTTAAAATAACTAGACAAGAGAATTCAAAAATTGTAAAAGGGACTGCCTATATCATCCTTGGTCACAGATAATAGGAATGAAGACAGAGATGAAAAGAAATTGAAGTGGGAAAAGACAGAAAGCAATGAGGTTAATGGTCAAGAGGATTCAAGTACATTAGGGCTCTAAATAATTAGTATGTCTAAATATCCAAATCACAGAGCCAATAATACTGAAAATAGAAAATCTAAATTATAGCAGCCAAAAAAAATCTGCCTGTCCAGCGAATGGGCTAAGGGTTGACCATGGTGGGGGTCAGTCTCAGTCAGGGAACACTGGTGTAGTAAAGCTTAGATTGGTGGTGGGATTGGTGCTAAAATAATGTATGTCTAAAATTCAACTATAAATAATTTTGTAATAATGCTTTAAAATAAAAAATATAACAAAAACTAGCTTTTGTTGTTTTTATTTTGGGTCACACCCAGTATGGTCCAAGGCTTACTACTGACTCTGAAATATGTGGCCATCTCTGGATCTTATCTCTATACTGTAAGTTTACCCTTGTATTTTAATTTTAGCCCCTACTTTAAGGAGGATATATACGATTAATTTTTATTATAGTTTGTTCTTTTATTTATGTATACATAATATGTAAGAGAAAAACTTTTGCTGACTTTATAAGATGATTTATTAACAATTAACTTTAAAAAATTCATTTCAACATACTTTTTGCTTTTGCATTTTATATTAATTTGAGTGTAAATAAATTATTGGGTATAGAGAGATATAATAGTCTTAAAAACACACTTAGCTGACTTTATGTTTGGGCTAAAAGTCTGTATTTCTTCTACAAATTGACCAAAGCATTTGTTCTTTGTAATTTAAATGCATTACTTCTTCATCTTAAATAATATTTGTATATTGGAAACCCTTATGTCTCAAGACATAGTTCTCCTTGCCAATGATGTAGCTAGTTTGTTTTGTTTTGTTTTGTTTTGTTTTGTTTAGGGGGTAGGATTGAACAATCCAAGCATTGCTGAGTAGCTATTTCTGGCTCTGGGTTCAATATTGACCCTTAGTCATTCTCAGAGAACCATCTAAGGTGCTAAGTATTTGAACCAGAGACACAGATTCCATAACTATATGAAAGACAAGCATTTTATCTCTTCTACTTTGTTTTTTCGGACACAGTTGCTAAAGCAGTTGTTCATTCTCATTTCATCTTAATAATATTAGTAAATGAGTTGTAGCCTCTCTGATTATTTAGTAGATATACAGATCATAGGCTTTTAAATGAAGCACCTAAAGTCACTTTATGAAATTCATAAAGGTACGGAAGTGCTGCTTTTCTAAAATGTATGATAACCAATACAAAAAAGGAA
Organism: Crocidura indochinensis; assembly: GCA_004027635.1. Taxonomy (NCBI): domain Eukaryota; kingdom Metazoa; phylum Chordata; class Mammalia; order Eulipotyphla; family Soricidae; genus Crocidura; species Crocidura indochinensis. The sequence continues at coordinate 67,808 of PVKC010000126.1, read as the reverse complement.
GAAAATGATTTAATAGAAAGAGGATTAAAGGATGAAAGGCACTGTGGGTTGGTAGCATGATATGTGAGTATAGATAGAGCAAACTGGAAAGGCAAAATACAACTCACTAACTGATTTTGGCTTTGTCTTTTCATATCTCAGATAGATACAACTACATACCACTATATATTGCCACACACTACTACATACTATATACTACACACAACTACATACTACATACACACTACTACATAGACAACATTCTGCTATGCCAATTACCACATGACTATGACAGCTCAATGTATGAGGGATATTTCCATTTCTTATTTTAAAGATGGGAAGAGAAAAAGTTCAGAGAATTTAATTTTTGTACTGATTGCATAAAATGGAAATAATTTGAATTTCCAGGACTTTTATTCTTCACATACATATTTTGGCACCTAGAATTATAATAATAATTTTTATTTTGACCAAAGTGGATTATTTTTTAATTTTTTATTTTATTTTATTTTATTTTATTTTATTTATTTATTTATTTATTTATTTTTTGGTTTTTGGGCCACACCCGGTGACGCTCAGGGGTTATCCTGGCTATTCGCTCAGAAGTCGCTCCTGGCAGGCATGGGGGACCATATGGGGAACTGGGGAATCGAGTTCGTCCTAGGTTAGCGCAGGCAAGGCAGGCACCTTACCTCCAGCGCCACAGCCCGGCCCCCTTGGATTATTTTTAAAGTTTATCTACATAATCTACACTGTCAAACTTTAGTGAGCTGCTAACATAAGGTTCAGTAAATAGAAAATTATCTATAAATGGATACCATGTTTAATCTATTTAATATCTCTGTCTAGTGCTTAGTAAATTTTAAGTCACTAAAAATAAAATCACCAAATATTGTTGCTTGTAGAAGGAAGTGAAGTTAGTTTGAAAGACACTTCATAACTAAATACAAATTCAGTGGACTATTTACTGTTTGAATTTTTATATTCTCTCTAATCTCAGTATGTAGACATTTTAAAGTATCTAAAATATTCTGTCTATAATTTTTCCCACCCTGTATTCGTTTCTGCTGTAACAAAGACTTCTTGGGTTTGGGGCTACAGTCTGTGTTACTTAGGTGTTACTCCTGACTCTGTGCTCAGAAAGCAGTCCTTGCAGGCTCTGGGGACCATATTGGATGCCGAAAACTGAACCTGGGTTCATCTTGGGTCATCCTGATGCAGGCAAACACCCTACAGCTGTGCTGGTTCTGTTTCAAAGAACTATCATATACTTACCAATGAGGTATAGTAAAAGGCAAAAAGGAGGTGTGTCTAAATAGTTCAGTTATGAAAGCTTCTGTATAGGGAAAAGTTTTCCTGTCTTCAAATCTGGGCAACTTCATTCCAATTTTTGCATCTGAAATTATATTTTAAATTTAATAATAAAATAATGGCTACAGAGTCATATTTTTAATCTAAAAAACATGTTACCAATTTCCGCTTGAATTTTGTCTTGAATTTCTGGGTACTTTATCAAATAAAGAAAGCTCCAGTATAGACATGTTGATACTGTCTCAAACCCTAAAAAATAAATGAGATAAAATATCATGTAAAATAAGAGTAAAATCACATTTGTTTAATTTTATAATTGAATTTTAAGAATTAGGGAATGGTATCTAAATTCAACCCAGACTTTAATTTAATCTCACTAAAATAATGATCGTATATTAAAATTTGTATCAAAATGTAAGCACTACCTGTTTCCCTTTAGTTTGCCACTTAAGAAAGTACAGGGGCCGGGCGGTGGCTTCTTTGGGGGATACTTTGGCAACCAGGATGACTATTTAAAACTATAGACCACAGCTATGGTGCTTCTCATGCTCTATGGTATAGGAGTTTACTAGGGACATCCCAGTAATGTTCAAATAACCAAGTTAATAACACACAGGAAAAAAACAGAACCCTTGTACTAAATACCTTCTCCTTTACTCTTTGACTTGAAAATGTTAGTCTCCAGGCCGGGCAGTGGCGCTGGAGGTAAGGTGCCTGCCTTGCCTGCGCTAGCCTAAGACGGACCGCAGTTTGATTCCCAGGTTTCCCATATGGTCCCCCAAGCCAGGAGCGACTAGCGCATAGCCAGAAGTAACCCCTGAGCATCACTGGGTGTGGCCCAAAAACAAAAAAGAAGAAGAAGAAAAAAAAAAGAAAGTACAGATAACAAATGTTGGCAAGGTTGTGGAGAATTTGAAAACCTTATGCACTATTAGTGGGAATGTAATGTAAGTCACTATAGGAAATAGCTCTGGAATTTAAAAAAGAATCAAAATTCTTCCAAAAATTCTAAAAATGAATTATAGTTCACCTAGCATTTTACTTTTAAGGATGCATAAGATTAAATGAAGCTCTCAAAGAGATATTTGAACCCTGATGCTCATTGTACAATAGCATATATCTAGTCATGGATGACTCAGTTAGCAAAATGCATTATACACATAAAGAGGAGTTATAGTTTTCCTTTTGTGTAGTATGGGTGGGGCAGAAGTTAGCAGCTAGCTGTGCTCAGGGCTTGCACTCTTATTAGGGTGGTGGAGATTGAACCTCTATTGGTCATATGCAAATCAAGCACCCTCTATACCTAAGCACTCTGGTCTCAAATATTAGGCAGTCTTAAAAACAAATACCCTCACTTCTTTATAGAATGAATGAAACTTAAGGTCATTATGCTAAGTGAGTTAAAATAGTCACAGGAAGACAATTGTTGCCTGATTTCACTTATGATATAATCATAGAAACTAAAAGTAGAAAAGTGTGTGTTTGTGAGGAGTGATGGATCAGAAGGTGACATCTAATAGAGATTCATTGTTGTAAGATAATAAATGCCTTGTTTCACAACAATCTGGAAATACATAACAATTTTAAATTATGCCTTTACAAATAATTAAGGTAGTGAATTTCATGTTATGTGTTTGTGATGGAAATCCAAAACAAAATAAAACTCTTAAGACACAAAGCAAATTAAAAATTTGGAAATATTAAAAAAAACAAAACTTGGAAATATTTACCTAAAAATAAATACTGTTGTTATATTAATAGTTGTCACAATTCCTATAGAATCAATTATGATCACTGTAAATACTCTAGTATATTATTAATTATATCACAAACATGTTTTATAAATTGAATTCTATCTTATATCACTTAGTTATGATGTAGATATCAAAGTACATATAATAACGCTTATTCCATGAAAAGAAAATCAAGGATATTATTTGCCTTACTAAAGATCTTAAATTTAGTCATAAATTTGGACTAAATTAGGCTTCAAAATACCTAAACATGAATAAACATCTAATGGACAGCTCAGTACATTTAAATTTTATAATGTTAGTCTATAGCAGGGGTCCTCACACTTTTTAAACAGGGACCCAGTTCACTGTCCCTCAGACCATTGGAGGGCCAGACTATAGTAAAACAAAAATTACAAACAAATTCCTATGCACACTGCATACATCTTATTTTGATGTGAAGAAACAAAACAGGAACAAGTACAATATGTGGACCGAGAGCCGTAGTTTGAGGACAATGGTCTATAGTATGCTTTCTATAGTTTATTAATTTCTTTATAACAGATATAGTTATTTTAGAATAATGATTAATTGGCTATATGGTTTTCATTATTAAAAATGAAAGCAAAAATTCTTTATGACAAATTTTATCTTTTTCTCAAGGCCAACTTTAATACTGTATCAAAAGAGGCATTTTTGGCTTTTGAAAACTTCGCAAAAAAAATGTATTATAAAAGTCATTTCCAGATTGTTTTTAATTACAAAATTATCTATACACTATCCAAATTAGAAATATTACTGTTTTTACTAAGTATTATAGCATATAGTAGAATAAATTGAAATTAATGATCTTATTTTAATGACATTAAAACAATGATCAATATCATATATTGACTAATTAAATATTCATTTGAAACAGAGGATGAAGAGAAACTTGTAGTGTGAAATATTAAATATTTTACCAGGTCAAATAAGAGAAAGAGTTAGACTCAAATTCAAGTCCACAGCTTTAGGCTTAAGCATCTCTGTCATTTCACAAAGTAAACCTATATCAAGCTTCAGAACAAACTCCTCTATAAATGTTTCCTTTTTTTTTTTTTTTTTTGGTTTTTCGGGCCACACCCGTTTGATACTCAGGGATTTCTCCTGATTAAGCTCTCAGAAATTGCCCCTGGCTTAGGGGGACCATATAGGACGCCCGGGGATCAAATTATGGTCCTTCCAGGGCTAGTGTTTGCAAGGCAGATACCTTACCTCTAGCGCCACCTTGCCGGCCCCATATAAATGTTTCTTTTTAAGATTTGCTTCCCATATCTTTTTTAGGATCTGGAAGTATACCTAGAAGTACTCAGAGTTATTTCTTGCTTTGTTCTCATGAATCAATCTTGGCAGAGGGCTCAAAAGACCATGTAAGTTTCCTGGATCAAACTCGTGTTGGTTGCATGCAAAACAGGTGCCTTAGTATCTGTATTACCCCCACACACATACACACACACAATGCTTTCCACACCCTCAAAAAGGAAATTTCTAATAGAACTAATATGTCTACCATTCTCAACACATGAGGTTTTTAACAAGACTTTATTCTACAAGAAATTAACCTCAAAAGTAAGTTATCCAAATGAAGTTGTTGACTATATTGTTTAGAGTATAGATCATAAAATGAGAATCTCAGCAAATGGACCATAAAAATGAGAGTATTAAGCATATTTTACTTTATTTACTAGTCAAAAGAGATAGAAGAGGGATAAATAATACATGAAAATACATATTGTGGGGGCCCGGGAGATAGCATGGAGGTAAGGCGTTTGCCTTTCATGCAAAAGGTCATTGGTTCGAATCCCGGTGCCCCATATGGTCCCCGTGCCTGTCAGGAGCAATTTCTGAGCATGGATCCAGGAGTAACCCCTGAGCACTGCCGGGTGTGACCCAAAAACCAAAAAACCAAAAAAAAAATACATATTGTGTACATTGTAAAAGCCATAAACACTGACAGACTCAGAGGACTATCTGGGATGCCCAGGTTCAAATCCTGGTTGGTGGTGGGCAAGCCAAATACCCTACTGGATGTGCTATCTCTCTGGCCCCAACAATAGTATTCGGGGGGGGGTTGGGTCACACCCAAGCAATGTCTACACCCAGAAATCACTCCTGGCAGGCTCAGGGTATTATATGGATGCTGGGGTTCGAACCACCGTCCTTCTGCATGCAAGGCAAACACCTTACCTCCATGCAATCTCTCTGGCTCCAAAGATAGTATTACATAAAAGATTTACCTGGTATGACTTTCCTTAATTTCTATTATCTGAAAAACTCATCAATACTCATTAGAGTATGGGTGATAACCTAATGGGTAAAGTATTCTCTTTTTATATACTTTATTTAAACACAGTGTTTTGCAAAGTTATTGATAATACAGTTGTTTTGGTCACTCAATATTGCAGCAGCAATCCTATCATCAGTGTAACTTTGTCCACTATTATGTCCCGTTTCCCTCTTACCCTTCAAATTTGACTCCTTAGTGGGTACAAAATAATTAATTTTCTAGAGACTATAAAAAACAGTTTAAGAAAAAAAGGGAAAAAGGAAAGAAAACATAAAAATAATACAAAAAAATTAGATCATACTTAAACATCAAATCCACAGCCAACTACAACAGAATAGACACCCAATCTACAACAAGCTAAACACACCAGGGACCACTTATACTAGCAGCCTGGGGGGGGCAATGAGGGGGATATGGGATGCATGCTGGGAACAGGGGTGGAGGGAGGAAAACATTATTGGTGGGAATGCCCCTGATTCATTGTCACTATGTACCTAAAATACTACTGTGAAATATTTGTAATCCACTTTGGTCAAAATAAAAATTATTAATAAAAAACATAATTCACTTTATATGGCCAGTTATAAATAAATTGCTAGTGAAATAATAGAAATACTTCAGTAAAAGAAAATTTAAAAACCTGGAAATTGTTACAGCTCACAATGAAGTCAGTAAGTCAATGGCTGAAGTCATTGTCTGAGGGTTTACTATTCTAATTCAGCCTTCTTGGTTACTATTTTGTTTCTTGAACTTAGTTGGCTTCTATGTTACTTTCCTATTTAATTTGAAGTGCTCCTATTGGGCTATCAGTACTGTAAAATTTAGATGACAACACACTGTTACAGGGCAATTGTGTTTATATGGAGCTGTGGGTGTGGCTGCTGGGGAATTGGCAGGACTTGGAATAAGTGAACCTTCCTCCCAAGCATGATCCAAGGTCTTTGGATAGCATATTCTTAATTGGAGACCTTTTCATTTCAGGACCTTGCAAATAGCTACTGTACTCTTCTGAGAATAGTAAACCTCTCCCTTCCTCTGGATTTTTGGTTGTTGTTTTGTTATTGTTGTTGTGTTATGACTAGGTGTCTCGTGCTTTAGTTGCAGTGCTAAAACACATTTAGGCAAAATAAATGCCAAGTACAACATGGCCACATTCATATGATAAATATTAAGTGCATCCATAGAGTTTAAATTATTATTAAAACAATGACTATAAAGAGGTATGTAGGGACATAAAGGGATATATTTACACCCCCCAATGCAAAACAAATGGCCCTGAAGAGAAAACTCAGGAAAAACCAGATTCTAGGGAAAAAAAAACTCAACTGCTAATAAACAATAAAGGAGATGATGAAAAAATATGAAGGAGCTTTGAAGATAACAAAAAGGTCAGATATAAGGACTCAAAGATTGATTCCTGATTCTATATGTCAACCCCATTCACTGCATAGTCCTGGAAGTCCTCTAAGCAACATCCCAGAGATTCTGGTAGATGTGAATGGTGTATTAAGTATTGCTGGATGTCTGATGGATGACATTGTGAAGTTTCCAGGACTATAGTGCCACTCCTTCAAACCAAAACAATGAAACAGGTCTTGTTGCCTAAGTATTACTAGGAGTGGTTCAATCAAAGTATTTCTCTCAATGAAACAGGTCTTGTTGCCTAAGTATTACTAGGAGTGGCCCAATCAAAGTATTTCTCTAGTCCTCCTTGTGCCCAGCAGCAGTACAAGAACCAAGTTGTGTTGAACTGTCTTATCTTGCTGGAAAGTATTCTCATCAAGTACTCCTAAAATACCCCTTGAGTACTGCTTGAAATACCAACAAAAATACATTTTTCTGAACAATATGGAAAAAGACATAATATCACAGACTTTTTTTTCCTTGGTTGGGGTTCCTTGTGATGATTAGAGGTTACGTTATTCTCTGCAGTCAGGAATAAGTTCTGGCAGTGCGTCAGGACCTTATAGCTGGAGAACTAACCCACTGTACTATCACTCCAACTCCAATGTCACATACTTTAACAAAAACATAAAATACACAAAGTGAACAACACTTAAAGAGTGAAAGCTCTAAATTGTAATCACTGAATAAGAAGAAATTCATTTACATTTTTATTTTCTTTCATATCAACAAATACTCTCACTTACCAGCTCCAAAGATGTCATTCACAGTGCTTATGACTTCATCATTTAAAATGGATCTTTTGGAAGAAGAATATGTGTTGCAAGATGCACTAATAAGAGCATCAGTAATGTCTCGAATATGGTCCTAAGAAGAAAATCATCAGCATAATTGTTCTTTCTTAGCTACATTGCATGTTTTATATGATTTTTCATGCAAAAGTATCATCAGGCAACGTGAAATGAAGCTAACTAGTTTATATATGTAAAGAGTAAATATAAATAGTATATAAGCAAAAACTGGCTGCTGAAAAGAGATAAATTTATATGCATGGTAACCCTTTAGTAAAAATATTGCAAACTACAGTGTCTTAAAGGAAAAAGGAGAGAGAGAGTGAGAGAGAGAGAGAGAGAGAGAGAGAGAGAGAGAGCGCAAGCGACAGAGAAAAGAGTTTCTTCCAAAAAGTCAGGCAGGGAAGAGGTCAGTATGGAAAGTGGGAGGGAACCTGGGGACAATTCGAAATGTATACTGGTGAAGTGAGTCACACAATATGACTGAATATCAATCATATATGCATGACTAAACAACTTATTAACTGAAAAAATGTATTATGAAAATATCTAAAGATCCTATTATTTCACAAATTTTGCCTATCTATAGCAATGTTTGATCTTGAGTGTAGATTAGAGGTGGTGGTGAGATCATGCATGGTTTTGGAGTTAGTTGTGCATTTGTCCTGCCCAGATTTGATCACTGGTACCCAAGATGGTCTCCCAAGCAAGCTAGAATAATTCCTGAGTGCAAAGCCAGGAGTAATCCCTGAGCATTACCAGGTGTGTCACTCCCCCTAACACAAAGAAGTGTAGATTAGAAAAATCAAGTTTAGTTATCACTTTAAAGCTCTAATCAACAAATGAACACCTATACTTGTAAGCACATATAAAATAAATAAAGGTGTCTTTTTATGAAGAAATTGCTTGGCAATCAATATAGTAAACTTACTGTATTCCCGAACTTATTCTATTTCACTCTGATCACCTTGGGGACAGAAATGTAATTGGAGTAAGTGATGGATTAGGAAAATAATTTGTAAAAGTTTAATGTTTTACTTAGCTGTATTTGATTTAGAATTCCTGCTTTATAATTTTTTTTACTTTTTTTTTTGGTTTTTGGGCCACACCCAGTGACGCTCAGGGGTTACTCCTGGCTATTTGCTCAGAAGTCGCTCCTGGCAGGCACAGGGGACCATATGGGGAACCGGGGGATCTAACCGCGGTACGTCCTAGGTTAGCACAGGCAGGCACCTTACCTGCAGTGCCACCGCCCGGCCCTTTGCTTTATAATTTAGAATATATTTTCATCCTCTTCCTTTTAACTGGAGGAGAATTTGATTCTTACTGCTCACTTAGTCAATCATTAAATTTCCCATGTTTCTTTTTCTCATAATGCCAAGGTTGCATTAAATTGACACAAATAACAGAATTTATTTAGAATTTATTTCTAAATAGTCAAGGAATTGAAGTGAGGGTATTCCAAAGCCTTTTATAGAATGTTCCATATAATAGTCAAAATTATTTTTGAAAAAAGATGCTTACACTTTAAGGTACAAGACATTTTAATTTCAGGTTTATTTATTTAGTTCTCTAAGGAAACAAAATGATTGTTATAGAAAGTTTCATAATGATACTATATTTGTATATTAGAGAATTTTCAGAGATATTATAAATCTTAGATAAGAAATACACTACTCTATAATCTCAATGATAATACTTCATACTTGCTTATAATTTGGATAAGTTAATTATTGAAAAGTGAAAGTTAACAAGGAAGAATAAAAGTTATGGGTGGTCATGCATTTTACTGTCATCTTTTGCATTTAAGATACTTTGTCTTAGTATGAACTTAAATATTTACCTTATCGAATGTAGCACGGTGATCTTGTACATGTAGTGCAATAAATTGATTCAAGGCCTGATAAAACTTTCGAGGTCCATTAATAATTGGCAATGGAAGGTAGCGAAAACAAGGAATGAAATCAGCAGGATTAGCCACACTGGATGCCTTAAGAAGGTCATCATTTGTTTTAATTATTCTAAGAAACTCCTTATCACTGTGGTCATATCTCTTGCCAAAGCAAAGGGCACAGACAACATTGGCTACTGCACATGTGATAGCATTTCGCGGTTCAAAGCTGCCATTTTCAGACGTCAACTTTTCAAAAATGTATACCAGTTCAGAAACTTCCTCAAGAACATGTTCTTCAAGTAAACAAGAACAAGAGGACAATTTAGCTTCTGCTTTAGAAAAAGTTCGTAGAGCACTAGAAGCAATTTTCTTCTTCAGTTTCCAACTCTCTCCATAATTGACTGAAAATGTCAGACTCTTTCCTTCTGCCAGGAAAGAAAATGTATGCATATCAGGTCTGCCTGCAAACTTTTCTCCATCTTTGAGTAATACCTGCTTCACCATTTCCATTCCATTTATTACTACAACAGGCACCATGCCAAGTTTGATAAGAAAGACATCACCATATTTCCTCCTCATTTCCATGAATGTAAGGTAAGGATGATCTCCAAGCTGGAGAAGATTTCCTATGATGGGGAAAGAGCGTGGACCTGGAGGAAGCATCTGCTTTCCACTCTTTTTCCCTAGTGCTCTTACAATGACAAAAACTACCACAAAAATTATGAGAGTAGTGGTTACTTCTCCAGAATTGATGCTCAAGTTGAGTATCATTTTACTGAACAAAGCCCCTAAAACAGAAAAACATGAAAATTGTATCATTATAAGCATAGACTATGTTTTTCTCTTTAACCAATATTATTGTTTTAATTTGTTTTATCGATTGATGGTGTGTAGTGTTAACTCCTGTCTCTGCACTAACAAGTTATTCCTGGCGTTGCTCAGGGAATCATGATGTTCTGGGGATAAAACTCAGGTTGGCATAGGCAAGGCAAGCATCCTACCCACTATACAGTTATCCTGGATCCCAACTACTATTTCTTTTGTAAAACAAATTCTTTACAGATAAATTAAAGCTATTGTTTAACTAAGAAAAGCTGAATGTTTGCAAAATAAAACTCTTCCAATTGTACTGAACCTTTATTCCAACTTTATTATCTTATACAGAAGACAAAATATTTTCAAATCCATTGTTGATGCAACAGAAACAAAAATAGGATAATTCAGTATAAAAATAACTGGATGCTTAGAAATGTATCTGTCAATTATGGGAATAACTTCTTAAGTGGAAAAAATTATTAATCTTTATTTCCCATCATGTTATTTAATCTGAGTATATTAGAATTGTCTAATCTTCTAAATCAGAAGAATTAGTAACTCAGTAGTCAAACAAATTTTACTAAATTCCCACATGCCAGTCATTTAAGATAACAGATCTCACAGATTAATGTACGAATAAAACAAAAATGAGGACTATAAGTTGGAATGTGCTAGAGATAATTGAATGCCAAGAGGTATGAATACATATGATCATCAAATAAAAATAATCATGAACAAATACATGTACTTCAAGTAATTTAGTATTTTTAGATTTAGTAGTCACCAATTCTGTATTTCCTTCCTTTCTTTAAGGGTGATTTTATGAAGTTGTATTTATGCTATTAAAAATCTGTCTCTCCTTTAGGTTTCTATACTTCCTTATTAAAAAATAATTTAAAAAATCCATAAAAAATCTGTCTCACACAGACAGCACTGGATGAGTGAATGATAGAACCACACCCAGTGGCGCTTAGGGGTTACTCCTGGCTATGTGCTCAGAAGTCGCTCCTGGCTTGGGGGACCATATGGGAAACTGGGGGATCGAACCGTGGTCCGTCCTAGGCTAGCGCAGGCAAGGCAGTCACCTTATCTTCAGCGTCACCGCCCGGCCCCAAAAGTTATATTTTTAAATAATATAGACTTGGGGAACTAAAGCAATAGTACAGTAAATAGAATTCTTGCATTCAATGTGACTGACTGGTTTGATTTCTGGCACCCCATACAGTCCCTGGAGCCCACCCTGAGTGATCCCTGAGCACAGAGTCATTAGTAAGCTATGAGCACAGCAGAATGTGCCCCAACTAAAAAAATGAACTATAGAAGAATATCTCAGCAAGATCTATAAAAATATAAGATAAAATGTATATGTATTAGAAAATATGGTTTGGGGGCCCGGGAGATAGCATGGAGGTAAGGCGTTTGCCTTTCATGCAAAAGGTCATCGGTTCGAATCCCGGTGCCCCATATGGTCCCCCATGCCTGCCAGGAGCAATTTCTGAGCATGGAGCCAGGAGCAACCCCTGAGCACTGCCGGGTGTAACCCAAAAACCAAAAAAAAATATATATATGGTTTGAAAAACTAATCCAAAAGGATAAATAAAAGGCAAAGATTTCATGACCTTATATATAATTTTCTAGTATCTTCATGATATAAAAACTAGAATTAAATTATTTCCTACTAAACTTTAGATAGATTTTATTTTCTAAAATGCTAAAAGAAACAATAAATAAACAAACAAACAAATAAATTTGAGGATTGACTTACCCCCAAATGCACCAGCAATATAATAGGACAATATATGCTTTTTTATAGGCACAATAAAAAAGGGGAAACCTTATACACAGAAACTAGAGCTTATCTTCTAGGGATAAGAACTCAAACTTTTCATAATACAGGGTGCCTCTCACCCTGAACATGTGTCATGTGGACCCAACTTAGGCTCCATGAGATTGGATAGTGATCGTTTAACTGGAACCCCAGATCCCAGATGTAGAACCAATATAGTCCCCTGAAACAACACCAGGAACCAAACTCCCCCTTGGAAATTCCTAATACCGCTCTGGAACCAACTTGCATCAGTTTTAATATGACATTCTGACAATGAGAAAACAGCAACAACTTGATCTAAGACCAGGTTTTTCTATCTCATCACCTAACAGTAAGATGAAATCAGAAGACATGTTGTCCTTTGATCTGTGCAAAAAACAAGAGTGCTAACTAAGGGAGACTGACTTTGAGAACCATGACTTGGCAGAACTTATTCTGGGACCAACAAGAAAAGTTTCAGCCTAGGACTTGTACAAAAATCAAGATCTCTAATTCCAGAGGTCCGACTTTGACAACTGAGACTGAACAGAACTTCTGAAACCATAAACTTAGGCTTCACCTAAGATCTGAAAAACAAAACAAAACAAAACAAAAAACACCACTTATTTCAGAAAACTGATTACAACAATGATGGAACAAAACTTCTAGAACCTTAAAGAAAGACATTTTCGCAGAGCAGCACTGAAGATCCTCTAGCATTATCAGGGTGATTCCTGCTATCTTCTAGTACCACTTGGCTTGAGAAGCATCTTATCTCCAGACTGAGCATCCAACTATCTGGCCTAACTTGTAATGCTCCACTAAGAGTATCCTGATTTCCAGAGCATTGATTGAACACTATTCTCACCACAAATCCACCAAGTAAAAATGTAGAACAAGGCAGATGTGTTCACGGGTTCCTGCTGGTTCTGTTCTCCTCTGCTCCTAGTCAGCTTTCTGACTGCTCTGCTTACTAACCAAAAAGTATCTCTTTCCCAAGTATATTGGTAGCAGTATCTCAGGGACAACAGGCACAGAAGACTTCAGACAGTATCCTTCTATATCATTAGTAACTTGACACTTAACAGTACCACTGGACCTGAGAAGGTCCTCACCGAGGTTCTAACATCACTTGGCCCTATTGATAAAATATTGCTGGAAGGGGCACCCAGATGTCCTCCATGTACTCCTCCCCAATTAATAAAGTACCTAAAAATACATTTTAATAAACATAAGAAATTCAATGATCCTCATTGTCTCTTATTATAAGGAGTATGTAAGCCAAAACAGCAATGAAACATTATTTTACATCTATTAAAAAAGAAAATAAGCTACTCGCCAAAAAAGAAAGAACATCATTAAGTGTTAAAGAGGGAAAGAAAGGATGCCTTAAAAACAATTCATTATGGGGGCCTGGGAAATAGCATGGAGGTAAGGTGTTTGCCTTTCATGCAAAAGGTCATCGGTTCAAATCCCAGTGTCCCATATGGTCCCCCGTGCCTGCCAGGAGCAATTTCTGAGCATGGAGCCAGGAGTGACCCCTGAGCACTGTCGGGTATGACCCAAAAACCAAAAAAAAAAACAACAAAAAAAAACAGTTCATTATGAAAAGCAGAACGAGGCTATTTCTCCAAAACTTAAAAATAGAAATTTTATGTGCTTACATTAATTCTCCTTCTAGGTGTTTACCAAAAGTTAATTTGAAGAGATACTCAAATTATATAAAGAGAAATTCTATGATTACTAAGATATTTACAATAGCTGAGAAATGGAAACAACTTAAATTAATATCATTGATTTGTGGATAAATGTAACACTATTCAGCTATTAAGTTTAATTTCTTCCTTTTATAACATGACTAAAAGACTATTGAGCACGTTAAAATAAACTAGAGCACAAAAGACAAACCTATGATTTCACTTATATGTATTTATAGATAAAAATATTTCAAAGACATATTAACTAAGCAAATGATAATGAACTTGAACTCTAAAGTCAATTAGTTAACAACAAGGGGACTGCTGAAGGTTGGGGGTGAAGAGTGGAAATCAGAACAAACAAGTCACATGTTTTTGATTTTCAGTTGTGCATACCAGATATATATGTACTGTAATGTTATAATATGATATAACAATTAAAACAAATAAGTGAAGGTGGCATCTTTATATAAAATAAACATAATCCAAAAACACATCTAAAAGTTAAAGGAAAGTTTTGTCCTTAACCAATGCAGCAGCTACAATTTACAAAATGTTCTTTTTCTCCCTGATTAGAAAGAAAATAGCAAAGCCATCATTAGAATTTTGCTTTTCAGTATGATGATTATATAAGAGTTAATAATTAATAAGTATAACTTTTTATTTTACTATTATTAATTGCTAGCTCAAGGGTTAATTACCTTTTAAAACCATTGCCTGTTTTTTCAAAACTTATGTTTTTGAGCTTAATAATGAGCACCAACATTTTGCCTGTTACAACCACTATTTTCTCCATAAAATTTTATTTCCTTGAGCACTTGACAACTCCCTTTTTATACATTGACAAATACTAGAGAAAATTCAAAACAAAGTGCTGATAGGTATAAATTGCTATGCTGGAAATAAACTATTATAGATATTAATTAGTTAAACTCTTGGAAAAATGTTATTTTATTTCCCATATTATACTTTGATTTAATTTTCATTAAATTGGTCTATCTTAAGGCCTAAATTTCCTCATTTGCAAAATTACTCTTTCTGACTAAAAGACTACAAAGACCAGCTAAAACTGTAAATTAGCAAAGCTAAATGAGAAAATATGACATATGTCTGAGTGAGAGTTAATTAGGCTATTAAGCTATAATAGTTTCTTGCCAGTTATTCATTCACCAACAAATGTAATTTATTATTATATTATCACCCTGGGTTCTTTTTCAAATTGAACCCTTCTAGGTGTGTGTGTGTGTATGTGTGTGTGTGTTTAATGAAATTCTCTCTTGGGCAGTTTCCAAACTCAGATGCATTATCAAATTCCCCAGGAATTCTGAAGGTACATTCTATTTCTGATATTTAGTTTATTTGGGAAGGGGGCTTAACTAGTACTATGGTATAGAGGCTTGAAACCTCCATAAGAATATGTTGCTCCATCACCAAAGATTCAAGGCGAAATTCTTCAGAGAGATAAGCAGAGCATATACTAAGCTAAAGTTTTCCTACTTAATTGTCAACCTTCGACCATAAAAAGCCAACTTTCCTGAGAAGATGGTAACAGTATTCATGCCCTGCCTGGAATGATTTAATCTAAATGTCTAGAGCATTTGAAAATGTTCTTCAATATGATTCAGTTGTATTAAGTTAAGACCCTTTAGGAAAGCAATTTGTTATAAAAAATATCATCTTTTGTAATGCAGTTTTGGAAGGCTCACCTGCAATGGTAGTCTTGGTGGTCAGTGGGAGGAATCAGCCTGAGAGATATAACCACAGAGGAAATCTGGAGAATCTGGTAGTATCCTAGGCAGGAACAGTCTATGACTGAGAAAGACTGGGAGAGAACAGCCTGGAAAGAGAAACAGAGAGGTGGACCTTGTATCTGTATAGGGAGGAGTTTGGAACTGGCTTGGGACATGCAAGGCAAAAGTTGAAAATAAACAGCCAGAATGAGTTCATAAATCTCTGAAGAACAAGTAGAAAAGAGTGACAATATCCAGATGAAGGAGTTCTAGAAGGGTAGGTGAGAAATCAATCTAGGGGTAAAAAGTAAAGTAGGGAAAAGATGAATAAAAATATTCATTTTATAGATAGCTGGTGGAAAGCAATGTTAGAATAGAGAGACACAGAGCAAAATGCCAAAAGCAGAAGAATTAAGTGAAATAGTTGGTAGTTGGGTGTTGCTTTATTTACTGTGGAAGTCAAATTTTCTCAGCAAAGGCAGGAGCATGTCTCAACAGGAGAATGCGCTGGCTCCTCTAGGCAAGCAAGTGTTTAGTTGGAGAAAATGACTAAATTAAACAAAACAATGAGCTTTGATGGTCTTTCTCAGATGGGTTTAGTAAGATCCTTTGGAATCTTCATCAGTAGGAGAGTTTTGCATATTCACATTGAAAGAAAAAGCTAATCCAAATAAATGTGAACATGGAATAGATTTTCTGACTGATTCATAAGTTCGCAGCATTTTAGCATGCAAGGGCAAGAAATACTGTTTTTCAATCTTTTCTTGACTGAGATTCCTTCCAAACTTCTCTCTTTCCTGTATCATTTCTGATTTCTGCAGATTCTTCTCTAATCTCCTGTAGTTCTTCCACACAATTTGAACATTTTTTCACATGTGGACCCCTAGGAATATCTTGGGACTCACAGAAAGGCCATAGAAGCCCCAATTGAGAAACAATGCTCTGTTGCTTTGTTGCAATTTAGCAAACAGTGATTTTTCCACACCGGTCTGGGACCACCTCCTTCTGCAAATATAAACTCTGCAAATATAACTTTAAAGGAAAGTCATTTCCTTAGAGGAAATCAGGCAAGTCATTTCCTTAGAGAATTTCAGAGGAGTTGGAAACAGAAAATCTCACCAACTTTGACCCAATAATTCCTGACTGATTTAAAATTCTGTTCTTGACAGACTGCAGTTAAAGCTAGCTACTAAAACTTGGCATAAATAACTCCTTTGGGACTGTTTTGTATATTTTTAGGTACTGCTCTAACAGTTAACCTTTATATATTTACAAAAATATGACATTCATATTTTTGGTTTGAAAATAAATTTCACATGTCAATGTATTTTTACTCAACTAATGTTAAGAAATAGTCTCTCCTTATTACTAGATTGATGACTTGTAGGTTCAAGACAGTACTCAGAGAACATTAAGGCTACTTCTGGATGTAGTTGACGTTGCTGGGCTGGCCAATGGTTTAATGCTAATATCTGAAGTGTGGGTTGCTCAGATCCTAAAGTAATGGGAATAAATAGGGTCACTTCAGTGAGCCTCTCTCCACTCTATAAATGGACTTTACATTTAAATTTTTAGAGCTTTAGACCTGTAGATATTAATATTTAAAATTATTACTGGTTAGTAAGACTAAACAATGGTTTGTTTGGTACAAATAAATGCAGACACACATAAATAAACCTATATTGGATGTTTGGACCACACCTAGCAGTGCTTGGTTATTACTCTTAGTTCTGTGCTAGGGAACTTGGGGGGTACAGATGTGGTGCCATATATGGTGCCATATGTGGTTCCAGGGAACAGAACCAGATTAATGCTCTCAAGGCAAGGGTCCAACCTATTGTACTATCTCTTGCCCTTTTTATGATACCATAATATTTCAGAGGTAAAATGTTATACTTTTTGGTGTTTAAAATTCAAACACCCACTACCAAATATTAGTGCTGTCTTCTGTTCCTATTCCTCTCACCATGCTCTCTTTTCCCTCTGTAACCATGATCACAAGAGTTTTCCTGACTATAGTAGTGAATTTTATTATTTATATTTTTACTTTAGTAGTGAATTTTATTGTGATTTTTTCCCCTTCCTGAACAGTTAAATTATTTTAATTGTTTACATCCCACATATAAGTAAAACTTCTGGTAAGCACCTTTAATTTCATTACTGTTCTGCCTTGCATGGTCACCTAAAAATGCATCCATTTTTTCTCCCAAAAGACACACATTTGGGGCCAGAAATATAGGACAGCATGTAGAGCAATTGTCATGCCAACAGCTGAGCTGCTTTCAATACTAGTTTGTTTCCTGTTTCGAACCCCAATTAGTCCCCTGAGTTCAATAGGAGTGAGCTCCCAGCACAGATTCAGTAGTAAGCCTTCTCACCTCAATAGGATGTGGACCCCCAAAAAGGACAAACTCATTTTTAAATGGCATAGTTCTATATTCCGCTTAATTTCTGTTCCAAGGTGTCTCTTGTTGGTAATACATTGCTGGCATTAGAGTGATTCCATGTTTTAGCTATTGTGTATATAGTTCTACTATAAACAAATAGGTGAAAAATTAGTGTTTTCTCATCCTGCAGATAAATGAATAGGGGTAGTGTTACTAAGTATAGTCTTTAATTTTTTTTTTTTTTAGTTTTTTGACCATATTCAACTTTCTTGAGTGTTCCCTAAGCACTTTTGGGTATGCTAGGCAGGTGCTTGGGCCTTTTGTTTGTGAAATATGTGCACTTTAAACTGTCTTCTCAACATTGTTTAAATTCAAGAAAACAATCTCCATTTCATATGCCATAAATGCTGTGCTAATTAATGTTCACACCAACAATGTACAAAGTTTTCAATATTTTTGCCAACACTTGTTTGGAACATTTTAGATACACTCATTTTCATTGTTCTGAGTTGATGTTCCATTGACCATGTTGATCAATTGGTGATGATAAACATACCTGTATACCATGATGTCTTCATTGAGGAAGTGTCTTTTCAGCTCTTTTTTATTTTCTTTTGTTGATTTTTGGTATATGTACATATATTTTTATAATAGGTATCTGACAGATATTTGTGTCTGAAAATAATTTTTCTCATTAATTAAGGTATTTTTGTATTAGTCATTAGTTACTTAAGCAGTGCAGATGCTATTTATTTGACATAGATCCATTTCTTAATTTTTTTATTTTACTGTCTGACAAAAGAATCATAGAAGATCCTGTAAAGTCATTGTCATAGAGAATTACTTTGTTTTCCATTGTATTTTTATGAATTCCTTGTATCTTTATGAATTCAGGTCTAGTATGTAGGCATTTAATCCATTTTGGATTGAATTTTGCGTATTGTGTGCAGAAGTGGTTCAGTTTCAGTTTTTGGTGTGTGACTAGTTTTACCAACATCATTTGTTGAGAGGCTTCTTCTTCCTCTGCCTTATGCTGTTTACTTGCTTATCATTAACTTATTCTTTATATACCTAAGGACTTGTTTCTAAGCTCTCAGTTCTACTCTATGTCTGAAAATTTACTTTTTTCCCACTATCACAAAGTTTTGGTAAAGTTAGTGAAAGCAATATTTTTATCATTTTTTTCCAAGATTTCTTTGACGATTCTGAGAATCTCAAAGTTCTGTATAAATTATAGTAAAATTGTTCTCTGTCCTTGAAGAATTGCATTGAATTTTTATTACTATGCTTAAGAAAGTTGGTATCTGGGGTCAGAGCAATAGTACAATAGTTAAGGTGTTTAATTTGTACATAGCAGTCCCAGGTTCAATTCCTTACATTCCATATGGTCCTTGGATCTTGTCAGGAGTGATCATTGACCACAGAGGCTGAGTACTGATGTGTGTGGCCCCCTAGAAACCAACCAAACTAAACAAAGTAACAAAAAGAAGGTTGGTATTTCATTAGAGATAATTCTTGCAATCAGAAACATGGGTATTTTTACATGTATCTGTTTTCTTTTTTTAATGAAGACATTATTTTATATCTAAAACTATATCTACTTACATACAAAAATAATTTTCATATATCACTAAAATATGTCATTTAATCACAAAAATAAACATTTTTTTCATCCATATGTGTTTTCTCTTTATCTTATCTTAATGGCATATTATACATATAAGAATAAATGCATCTTGTATGTATTCCTATAAGATATGTATACCTGACTATTGTTATATATTTACATATATACTTTAGACACATAAGCATATATAAAAAGTATATACATATATAGATATCTTTATTTGCATTCATTTAATTGATTACTGTGTACTTGATAATTTGACAAATTACATAAGGTATTTCTTAAAATATATTACCATCCTACATCACTGCTTGCATGTAAAATATCACAGATTTTTTTCTGTATTAATTTTCATACAACATTGCTTACATTTATACTTATTGCTATAGGAGGATTTTGGTGGAATATCTAGGACATTTTTTTAAAAAGTTTGGGGCTGAAAAGGTAGAGCAAGAGGTAAGGTGTCTGCCTTGCAAGTACTAGCCAAGGAAGAACTGGGGTTCGATCCCCGGCGTCCCATATGGTCCCCCCAAGCCAGGGGCAATCTGAGCACTTAGCCAGGAGTAAACCCTAAGCATCAAACGGATATGGCCCGAAAAAACAAAAAAAAAAAAAGATTTTTGTATAATATAATGTCATATGTTAACAGTGATAGCTTGACCTTTTTTCTTATTTAAATTCCTTTTATTTCTCTTCCTTGACTAATTGCTGTTGTGAAAATTCCAGAATTGTGTGAATAATAGTAGTGAAAGCAAACATTCTTGTCTTGTGACTTTTATTTGTTTATTCTTATTTTAGATTTCCTGGGCAACATAACTGTATTTCAAAATATATCTCTGCATCATGTCTTAGATTTTAATGCCTACTTTTTTTTCTTTATTTTTTTGCCTACTTTATTTTTATGTGCGATTTTAGATATAATAACTGAATCCTCCACCCACTTTTCCTTACCTTCATGATTGATATTCTGATGATTGTGATCGCATAACAGTTGTATTGCCCACACATATTTTACACTATGGGGCTCACTCAGGGTTGCACGATGGGGGCTTTTCTATGGTCATAAGTTTTAGTTACAGAGCTAGGTGCTCTAAAGAGTACACAATTCTTTGCAGCGGGGCTGAAGTACTGGATTTAGTCTGCATGTAGGGCTTAGCCATAAACAGGTCCTCTACCACTAAACTGTCTCTTGGTTCTTCTTTAAGTATTTGTTTTTATGAAAAAGACTTTGTCTTTTATATTTAAATAAGATGTTTTCAAAGTAAACTGTTCTTGACTGATAATTGTTATTTTTCTTTTTTTACATTTTTATAGATTACTTTATTTGAATACCATGGTTTACAAGGTTGTTTATTATGCAACTTTTTTACACAGTTATAAAGTTGTTCATTATTTTCAGCTATACAATGTTTTACACCCTTCAGCAGTGCATACTTCCTGCCACCAATGTCCCTAGTTTCCTTCCTGTCTTCCTCTGCCCTCTTCTTTTTCTGCCTCTGTAGTAGATAGTCTCTTTTCTCTCTCTTTCTATCTTCTCTATCTTTTTTCTTGTTTTTTTTTTTTATCACTTTCAGACACCATGGTTTGCAATATTGTTGTTGAAGGGGTATCTCTTTTCAGCACCTAGTTCTTGCTTAGGTAGATCATTTCCAATTATCATTGTCATAGTAATACATTTTCTACTATAACTGTACTCACCTGCCATTTGTGGCAATCTTCCTAACATGGATTGGTCCTCATGGCCCTCTCTATTGTATCTATATTATTACCATACTAGCTATTAATCATTAAATTGAATGAATGTCCAATTGTGGATGTCATTTCATTTTATCTTAGCCTAAGCCCGAGAAAGGTTTCTTTGAATGATAATATTCCATAAATATTTATAATTGGCTTTTGATAATTTAACAATGATATGCCTTTGTTTGACTCATTTTAGATTTATAAATTACATTTTTATTGTATAAACTACCTGGAAATTTAAGATTATTTATTTCCTTAAGTTTTAGAAATTTTTAGATATAGATTTTAATATGATATATACTCCTTTCTCTCTCTCTCTCTTTCTCTCTTTCTCATTCTCTCTCTCCATCAGTGTCAGGTTTTAACTTGAATGTTAAAAGACAAAGGGTTATAGTGTTTTTTTATATAGGGATGGAGCAAAAAATAAATTTTAGAGATAATGTATTCTCTCAATAACAAGGGGAAAATGTTTTACCTCTAATGTTTATCCATGAATTGTTATCTTGGGGGGAGAGAGATTTGTTTTGTTGTTATTGTTCATAGGCCATGCTTCTTTGTTCCGTGGCCATACCTGGTGATGTGTTCTGGGGATATTATAGTGGCAGGAATTAAATTAGGGTTGCAACTCTTTGAATCATCTCCTTGGCAAATAAAATATTGAATTTTAATTAAAAAACTCACATTATGTTAATGTATAGAAAGTATATATGTATCTATTTAACACATTTAAAATATTGCTATCATATACAAGTTTCAGAAAAAGAAAGTTGCATTCTAAAATTAATAAGGAATACCAAGGGACCCCAAAGGCCAAAATATTTATGGAAAAGATCAAGGTTACAGGTCATGTAATTTCTGATTCCAAAATATATTATAATGCTACAGTAATCAAAGCTGCAGTTTTATAACATATAGAATACTAACTCAAGTTTAATCAAAGGCATAAACATACATTTTTCCGAATCAAATATAGGAATGTCCAGGAATTATATTTGACAATGATAATTTTAGAGATGGCACTCCAAAATATATTTTTATTTCACCAACACCTTAAAATAAACATATATATATATATATATATATATATATATATATATATATCAAATCACCTTGCAATTGTAATGAATCGGTTTGAGAAATGTCTCCAGATAAACACCACAGAAAAGCATCATTTAAGTCACCTAGAGAAAAATCTCTCATTGTTGATATTTGTTTAATGTTCCTATGATGCATCTTTATTTAATTATGTTGCTCAGTCTTCAGCATGAGTAATTTAGATCAATTTAGACTGAAGTCCCTGAATATCCTCTTTGTAATTTTTTATTTGCTATCTACTTCAATCAGTTCAATGAAAATCTTACATTTCCATGGCTATATTCAGTTTAGTTCAATTTCTACCCTATAGTGATCTTGAAATTCTTTGCAATATCTCTAATAAACTCTGTATTACTGACCTATAACAATTGCCACAACATTTTTATATACTTATCTAGAAATACAAAATTATCATAATTTGGGATTAAACATATATATATGCAATCATGTTTCAGCATCATTATTCTATTTAAACAAAAATAAAAGCATAAATATCCATTAATGAAAGGATAAACATAATGTAACATATATGTGATGAAATATTTCTTAGCCTTAATAGGGAGGAAATGCTAATGTAAGTTGTCATGCTAATGAATATAAGTAAATAAGATACATGAATAAAAGCAAAGTGCATAAAAATAGTAAAATAAGATGTAAAAGGACAAATATTACATGTTTTACCCTCTATGAAGTGACTATAGTAATAAAATAATAGAAACCAAAAGTAAAGTAACGGTTACCAGGTGCTGGGCAGGAGAAACTGGGGTTTTATTATTCAATGTATATAGAGTTCCAATTTGAAAAATGCGATAATGTAGTTGTGGATCACAATAAAGTGAATGCCCTTAATACTGCTTAATTGGACCCTTGAAAATATAAAAATGGAAATTTTATGTGCACTTTACTTCAATAGTACCCAAAAGTACTTCTGCAATGCTCAAGGTAAAATTTGCCATTCTTGGGGCCAGAGCGATAGTGCAGCTGTAGGGCATTTGCCTTGCATACAGCTGATCCAGGACGAACTGTGGTTCGATCCCCTGGTATCCCATGTGGTTCCCTGAACCAGGAGCTATTTCTGAACCAGAGCCAGGAGTAATCCCTGAGCATCATTGGGTGTGGCCAAAAAACAAAAAAAAATGCCATTCTTTACATATTGGTTTTTATTTTTAGCCCATAGTATCATAATACATCTCCAACTATGTTTCTCTGACACTATAATATTAACTTTAAAAGTTAACATATTGCAAAGTTTTTATGAGCATTTCTCTTTTTTTATATATACATATATGTAATACACAGTTAGTTTAATCTTTTTTTTTTTTTTTTTTTGGTTTTTGGGTCACACCCAGCAATGCTCAGGGGTTACTCCTGGCTCCATGCTCAGAAATTGCTCCTGGCAGGCACAGGGGACCATATGGGGCACCGGGATTCGAACCGATAACCTTTTGCATGAAAGGCAAACGCCTTACCTCCATGCTATCTCCCGAGCCCCCCCCCCTTTTTATAGTTTAATCTTTTATTTACATCACTGTTAAACATTTTAGAGTTTAAAGTTAGGATTAGCTAGGATTCTCTTTTCTATGTTTGGATATTTGAAAATTTTTAGAGGAACATTAAAGCCACATTGTTTATGAAAATATATATATATATATTTTTTTTTGGGGGGGGGTTTTGGGTCACACCCGGCAGTGCTCAGGGGTTACTCCTGGCTCCATGCTCAGAAATTGCTCCTGGCAGGCACGGGGGATCATATGGGGCACCGGGATTCGAACCGATGACCTTTTGCATGAAAGACAAACGCCTTACCTCCATGCTATCTCCCGGACCCCTATGAAAATAATTTTAAAGTATACTTAAAGTACTGACTGTATTAATAGTTCTTGGTTTATTTTTAGAATACAGTGAATCAATCTAAAAGACTGAGAAAAATATTCAAGAGGTAACTAACTAGTTCCTCCATTCTAAGAATAAAAAGCATTCTAGGAAGTTATTTTTGGCATAGTATTTATTTTCCTGATATTATCATTTAAAACGTATATTCTATTTTTTGTTAAATAATTCCACTTCTGGTTCAAATCATCTAGAATTAAAAATATGTTTTTAGGGGCAGGAACAGTGGCACAAGCTGTAAGGCATTTGCTTAGAATGGACTGCAGTTTGGACCCGAAGTCATAATAAGCATCCCCCAGGTGTTATTCCTGGCTCTACACTCAGAAATCACTCCTGGCAGTCTCGGGGGACCATATGGGATGCTGGGACTTGAACTTTCACCCTCTTTCTGCATGCAAGACAAACACCCTACCTCCATGCTATCCCTCTGGCCTGAGCCGGGGTGATTTCTGCCCGCCTAGCCAGGAGTAAGCCCTGAGTGCCACTGGGTGTGACCCCCCAAAATATGCTTTATAGAGTTAACGCACTCTTATTCTTCCCACTTAGAAAATAATACAAACTGTCTATAAAGTATATTTTTATAAAAGGAATATGCTTATATATGTTAAGAAAAATTTTTAAAAAGACAGTATTATTTCATTTATGATTTTCCTAAATATTATAAGTTTATTTATAAATGTACAAACTTTTCCTCAGATAAACATAATTATCATGACATTAAAAAGTAACTAAAGGGATAGAGACAAGTCAAAATTAAAAGACACATCCCAGATTAGAAAGATAGGATAGAGGGTAAGGCAAATACTTACCTGAAGTGACTTGGGTTTGTTACCCATATAGTTCCCTGAACCCACCAGGAATAATCCTTGATCAGTCAGAAGAAAGCCCTGAGCACCAATGGGTGTGATCCTAAAACCAGAAATTAAATCAAAACAAACAAAATGTTTTTATTCTAGTTGGCCTACTGTCTGTGATTTCCACATATTTAACTGTAAAAACTAAAAGTTCTGAGAATTAACATCCCCAAACATTTAATCTTGTAGTCTGAAAACTAAACTGTGGTGTATTAAGAAGCCTATACTCTATATTTTTGTCAACTTGAACAAAAATAGTTTGTTCAAAATACAAAAAAATGGAGACCTTCAATTCAACTTCTTTAAGTGTGAAAATCTGGAAATGGGTGGCACTGCTAACTCAGATATAGCTCCAGTGAAATTTTTTTAAGATTTTATTAATACTTTTGAAAGACCTTTCTATATACATATTTTTTCAGTGTACCATAGTACTTAGTTCTGCATAGTACTTCTTTTCAGAAACTCAGGCACTTGGAGCTTTTTGCTTGTCATCATTGTGCTCAGAGATTACTACTGGTTTTGTGTTCAGGGGTAACTTCTGACATTGCACAGGTGACCATATATATGATATTCCTTGGATATCAAATCCAGAAGGCAAAGGTTCTACCTGTTGTACATATCTATTGTCCAATTAGGGCTTTTGAGTTCAGTATAATATTCATGTTATTGTGAACATCTAAATACATGTTGTAATGTTATTTTATTTTTTGTTTTGCAAAACCAGCACAAGGAACTGTCACATATTTTTTATGTACCCAAATGGTGATCATTTGGAACCAAAGCTATAGCATAGCTTGTAGAACACTTGCCTTAAATAGGGTTGATCACAGTTCCATCCCCACCCAAACGTATTATCCCCACAGTCTCACCAGGAGTTATCCCTTAGCAGAATCAGGAATATGCTCTGTGCACTGTTGGGTGTGGCTCCAAAACAAAGTAAACAAACCAGATGGTGACCTTTCTCACCAAACTTTCCATCACATTTTCTTGACTTTTATGACTAAGAGATAGATATGCTTTTTTAACTTCCAAATTTTGTGGGCATTTTTTTTTTAAGGATGGGGGTCATTGGTGCTATACTCAGCTGTGCTCAGGGTTTTCTGACTCTGTGCACAGTAATCACTTCTGATGGACTCAGGGGACCATATGAAATCCTGGAAATCTAACCATCAAGACAACTTTTCTATTGCACTATTATCACTTGGGTGCCAACCTTGGTTTTGTTTGTTTATTTGCTTTTTAATTTCCAGAAAGGCAGCCCCTTATAAAGCGACAATTCAGTCAAAATTGAAAGTAAAGGGCTAGTTTTCAGTGGCAAACTGCCAACCTCGAAAATGTGAGATAACATGTTCAAACCATGGCATCACTACTTGTGTGTCAAGCATGTCCTGGTGGCACTGTAAGTTGGGATCCCAGTATACAACAAAACGTACAATTTCCAGAACACTGCAATGAAATTTATAATATTTCTAGTCATCATTATAGTGCAAAATACAATTCAAAATTAAGAAGGGTTGAGAAAAGGGTCATAAAATATTAAGCAGGATGCTCTATAAGCTCATATTCTTTCTTGAGCATGTATCATGCCTGCAGTTTATGTTTCTTTGTCTATTACTATTCTGGAGAAGTCTGAGCTCTCCCTTGAACACACACTTCTCCCTTTATCTTCTTTCACATAATTCTAAATATGTTTTAATAAAAATATCTTGGTTAACATGCTAAAAAGTTAAAATATTTGCTTACTTGGGGAATGAGGAGTAGATCTGAAAGGGCATTAGGACACTGGGTAAAGGAAATAGGCATTCTAGAGGTGTCTGGTGTTTTTACAATTGAATGAAATTCTCATGAACAGTATTCTCATAAACAGTATTGTAGATCACAGCACCTAAAAGAAAAGGAGAATGGAAGAAAATGCAATGTTTCAAAAACATCAGTAAATAACATTGTTGCAGCAATTATTTAAATTGCCCTATAATGTTCTTTTTAATAGAAGGGAATTGCATCCTATATCATTGCTAGTTTTCTATAAATGCCTGTTGCAATCATTTAGAATATGAGTTTGTTTGATGCTACCCTATAAGTTCAAGTTATGTATTCTTCCTAAAATGCCTCATGGTTATAGATTGCTATCATACTTACAGCCTAAGAATATTTGAGCTGGGATTTGAATTTGAATACCCAAAACCTATATTTTCCTGTCAAGCCATATCATGGATAATCAAATGTTTTCTTACAGAATAACTTTAAAAAAGTTAAAAATTTCTCTAAAATATTCCACAAAAATGAATGACAAGCATGAAATCAAATACATCAGAGCTTAATCTATATATATGTATCTAGTATGAAATTTGATTAACTTGTTTATGAGAAAATTTTTTAATTTAATTTTGTGTCTTTGACAATTTAATGGCTCCTAATTTTACTAGATTATTTGTCCCTAAGTTGTTTCCTTCCCTAAAATTTATTATAGTCTATCAAAGTGTCAGTTTGATTAAATAGTATTTCAAGAACCACTATTTTCTAAATAGCG
Organism: Crocidura indochinensis; assembly: GCA_004027635.1. Classification (NCBI taxonomy): domain Eukaryota; kingdom Metazoa; phylum Chordata; class Mammalia; order Eulipotyphla; family Soricidae; genus Crocidura; species Crocidura indochinensis. Next base: position 40,194 of record PVKC010000126.1, on the reverse strand, counting down.
CAATGTAAACATTGAAAAACACTTCTCTGAATTTCAAAAACCTAATGCCTGAAAACTCCATGCAGGTGATTTTTTTGTTTGTTTGTTTGTTTGTGTGTCACACCTGGAAGCGCTCAGGGGTTACTCCTGGCTCTGTGCTCAGAAATCGCTCCTGGCAGACTCAGGGGACCATATGGGATGCAGAGATTCGAATGATCGTCCTTCAGCATGAAAGACAAACGCCCTACCTCCATGCTATCTCTCCAGCCCCCAGGTGATTTTTTTAAATAAAATATTCCATTGTAATTAACCAACACGTTTAAGTGGTATATATCTTTTTTTAATTATAGCATGAATCAATATTAATAGAATATTTTCCAACATTTCTAACACCATATGATATGTTGCAATCTGATCAACAAGCAATTTGTTTTATGAATTAACAAAACAAAATTAATTTTACAAATTGAAACAAAATTTACCTTTTAAAAATATAATTGACTAATTTTGATCAAGTGCCTGGGAGATACTTCTTCAAATATGTGCCTTTAAGTCTCTGGAAAGACACTAGTTTCTCAATATAAACTAAGATAGAATTTATTAGGATAAAGATGTTATTAATTTCATTATAGTTAAAATTGTAACTGGTGTGGCTCAAAAACTGACATAAATAAATAAATACTGATGACAATGTCTAGTCACTATTTTATATAATCAGACACTTGTAAACATGAATGACTAGTTCACTAGATCATCATTTAATAAAAGTCTTAAATTTTAAATTTAAAACTATTTCTAATCATTTACTATGTACATGTAGAGAAAATAAATAAAAGTTCAAATTTTGTCTCTAAATTCTAGATGGAGTATTTATTGGGACTGCACCTCAGAATAACCCCAGTGGAAAAAGTTCCCCAGCATCTAACGGGTATTATTGAAATTATTTCTGATGGTTTTAGCTCATATTGTTTATTTTTGTAGCAATTTAACACAATGAATTATTCTGCTTATACTTAATCCTTAGTTATAAGTGAATATTCAATCCTGCATTTTAATATTATTTCCTTTTAGTGTGACTTTTTTCTTTGCATGAGTAAGCACAGTTATTAGGTAATGATGAAGAGAAAAACAAAATTGTGCCTAAGCATCCAGCATCCTAATCAACAGGAAACTGATTGAAAAAATAAAGAAACAATTTACTCTCCAATTGGTCCTTTACAATCACTTTTTGTTTTGTTTTGTTTTGGGGTTACACCCAGCAATGCTTAAGGATTCCTCCTAACTCTTGAATTAGGAATATGTCAGTACTGGCCAAACTCAGGGAACTACTTGGGATTCTGGGGATCAAACCTGAGCCATCAGTATACAAGAAAAACACCCTACCCCAAGTGCTATCTGTCCTGCTCTTTATGATTCTAATAATGTACTTAATCCAATTGCTTGAAATATGATGTAATTCTTCCAGTACAGCTGCATTTTTATATTTTACTTGTCAACCCTACTAGATTGTGAAGAGCATACAATCTTTTCTTTTTGGTCAGAAATTTCTGGATATATTGAGATGAATACATAATTTATGACTGGACCAAAGTGCTGAAGGTTAATTTTGAAATTACCGTAAATAACCATATATTTCAATTCTTTGTGCTTCTTATTGCATCTAGAATTTGTGCTACAGAAATCTTATAAATCTTTTTTTTAAAGATAGCAAATCATTTCCTATTTAATTGCATAGTTATGCATCTAGTTCTTCCCTTTCATTCACGATAAGGTATTATAAAGGCAATTTATAGAAATTATGCTATTAAAATATCATTTAAATTTTATCTAAGACTACTCTATGTCCTGGTATCTAATTAGATACCTTTAACTGTCCCTCAAAAATTTAAACTCTTATGGATAAGAGTTTAAACTGTTTTTAAGCGAAAGCATATTTTTAAACTGCTCAGTTTATCCCCAATGCTGTCACTGTCATTTCATGCACATGATCTTGCAATCTTAGCAATATTAGATTTTGTCCTTCTAATTAACCATGTCTATTGAGTTATCAAGTTCAGTTTATTCATTCTTTAAATTATTGTATTCTTTTCTCTTTCCTTTACCTGAATTTAAGTTTCAGCATCTCAAGAAACACTTAATAGCTCTCCAAGACTCTAGTATCTTGCTTTTAATTAGCATAGATCAGTTTAAGGATAGAGTGATTGCACAGTGCTTGCCTTGCACACAATTGACCTGGCTTTGAGCCTCAGCATTGTACATGAATGTCTGGAACACAATGCCAGGAGCCAGCCTTGAGCAATACTGGGTGTATTCCCAGACAAAATAAATAGAATTAGGGGCTAACAACAGTTAGATCATGTGCTTGCCTTACAAGCAGACTATCCAGATTTTATTCTCCAGTATCTCCTCTGGTGTCCTGAGCCTGCCAGGAATGATGTCTGAATACATATCCAGGAGTAAAATCAAAGCATCTCTGGATGTGACTACAAAACTGAAAAAAAAAAAGAAAAGAAAAGAAAGAAAATGAGAATAAACATCAAATCTTAAATGTTCTTGACTATCTTATTAATGATATAACAATGAATAAAATGATAATATGTTAGTAAATAATTATATAGAAAAGAGAAGAGTAATGGCTTTTTTAACATTGCCACTTTTTTTTTGGTGGGGGGTGGGGTTTGGACCACACCCGGCGGCGCTCAGGGATTATTCCTGGCTATTTGCTCAGAAATAGCTCCTGGCAGGCACCATGGGGGACCATATTCGAACCAACCACCTTAGGTTCTGGATTGGCTGCTTGCATGGCAAACGCTGCTGTGCTATCTCTCCGGCCCCATATTACCACTTTTAATGTTTAAGTATATATGTTGTGAAAGGAAACTCACTGTAATATTCTTACAGATAAATCTCCCTAAAACATTCTGCATCCTGGGGCACTTTTCTATGAAAACACACTCAATAGTTATTTGTCTCTGAGAAGTAAGAAGATTTTTGTTCTGGATCGTTTAAAATTGGCCTTAATGTGACTCTTCTTTGCTTTTCACTAGAAAACAAAAAAAATTTTTACATTAAGATTAAATAAAAACTGACATAATATATTTGAATTCAGTGGTATTCTGCTTAAAAATAAGCTGAAAAATCATATTCAAGGGATTATTTTGGGTAGTCTGATCAACTCTGAACTTGCTCACCACCAGGGGGAGCAGCAGATCAGCAGACAAGGCCCCAACAATATTTTTCTCTCCTATACTAGTCTCATTTTTTTTTTGCCCTGCTTCAGAGATTTTCATAGCTAAAGGAAATTCCTTCCTACCTTAAAAACAAAATTTTATTTTAGTTTACTTAAATAAATTCCTTTAATCAATATGTTTTAATTTCCTACAAAGATTCGCAATTATATAGTATTAAAGAGGGAGATAATTAAAATGGAACCAGCATTTTTGGAGAATGCTTATTGTTTGGAATATCAATTTAGAGTCATAGAAATAATACAGAGATGAAGGAGCTTATGTTGTATGTGTCCAACACTGATTTGATATTAAATATGGTTTACGAACACTACCAGCAGTAATCCCTGAAAATAGAGCCAGGAGTAAGCCTTGAACACTGCTGGGTTTGACCAAATAAATTAAAGAAAAGAAAATACATATATAAATATAAAAGAATACATGGCAAGGAAAACCTGTTTTTCAAGACAAAAACAAAAATGAAATATATCAATAATATTTCTTTATCTTGTTTTACCTAAGGTATTGAGTGAGTTTTTTGTTACAAGAAAAATTATTAACTGTGAATTATCTCTTATTCCACATATGTACAGTTGATAACAAAATAACTTGGATCTAAATCTGCTAGATTACAAATAAGAGTGAAGTCACCATGGGGTCAGATGAATGGCTATTCTAGTTCAAAGTCTCATGCTGGTTCAACACTTTCATCCAGCTCCATATAACCGAGTTATATATGGACATATATATAGAGTCATGTAAATATAATATATATATATTCCAGATCATCTTAGAAAATACAACCTGCATATGTTTAATGTATATATGTTTATTTAACAAAATAATTCTTTCACAACTTGGTGAGTATTAAACTAAAGATTATTATAAATTTACTCCTTTTGGTTCTAAATACTACAAAATCCCTCAAATGTGCACATTATAAATCTAATCTTATGCTATTACTCAGTTTTTTGGGAGGGTCACACCCAGCAGTGCTCAAGGATTACTTTTGGCTCTGCGCTCAGAAGTCGCCTCAGGGACCGTATAGGATAGGGATACCAGATATTGAACTACTGTCACTCTTGGGTCACTCATGTGCAAGGCAAAAGCCCTACCACTGTGCTATCTCTCTGGTCCCTACTCAACTTATTTTTAAGAGGTTTGGAGGTCAGATTAAGTAAATAATATTATGTAAATAATAATATAAATAAAATGTATATTTTGATTTTTATATTAAATTATAGGCATCAATGCAGAGCTCTGTAAATTTATATATCTGAATTATTAACCATGATATTACAGGGACAAATGTGGAGGAAAAGCAGTTATAAAATACTTCCAGTGAAGGTTTTACACATTGCTTTCATAATATGTTTCTTTTTTGCATCAAAATAGTATAAATACTGAATTTATAGATGTAGGAACTGAAAAACAGAAAATCCACCTTAATATTATCAGGGAACGGAAATGTTACTTTTATGAAAGACCACTGAACTTGATTTTTAAAAAAGGCATTATTTATTTACTCACTAAGAATATATTAAGTGTTAATCTGCAGAGTAATAGGAGCTTAAGATTCATTTCAAATGGTTCTCTGTCCTGAACTACAGTGACAAAGTACAGAGTTGCTTTGCAAGAGTAATAGAAACTTCCAACAGTTACTAGTGCACTGATGAGATTAAACAATACAAACCTTCAAGTAATTTACATGGCTAGTCTTAATTATTTGGCTAGGTTCAGGCTCAGAGATTTTCACTGGCCACTAAATGCTTTGCCCTTGACAATTAACAAACCTTGAGAAGTTACTTTCATCCAGTCTTTAGACTTCTAATCAGTGTCTCCTTATGTACATGAGTCCATTTGCTTGCTTAATAAAATGTCACCAGATCAATGAATTTCTTCTAAGTCCATAACCAGAGTTTATCTTTCTAAAAATGGAAAATAGCAAAATAATCTTGATTGCAGATGTTTTTCCTATCGTTATGAGTTTGATACATTTGTGTTTGAGGTTGCTGCACTCAGAGTGCTTCGGGATTATTCCTGTATGTGTACACATGAATCTCTCCTGATATGATTCAGAAGACCATAATGGGGAGCCAAGGATTCAACCCAGATCGGCCACATGTAAGATAAGTGCTCGACATGTTGCACTGTCTCTCCAGACACTGATTTTGATGTTTTATTTTATTAAAAGAATAACACCACCTGTTTCCCTTCTCACATTGTTATGAAGAAATAATTCAGACCCAGTTATATTATATAAACATTATTAGAACAAACAATACAAGTCCCTGTCTATGTAGCTACTATGTAGCTACTGTTCCCCTATATTACTGGTGAGTTTCTGATTGGTGATTTTTGGTTTCATCAATGCCAAGTTTCTTTGTGTAAGAAATAATTGGTGTTGAAGTTCATGTTCACACATAATGTTCCCTTGTCCATTGGTATTTCCCTAATGTGGAAATAACTAAACTTCAGCTCTGTCTTTTGTTTTCTACAATGTCAGACATTGCCAATTTCTAATGGGTATGAAGAGTCCCTGATTCAATATTCATGTTCTCATTTTGTCTTGGTTGGTTCTAAATTATTGGAATACATAGAAGCTAAGTATATAATTAAATTTTTTGAGCTCTGGATCCCCTACATGCAAGTGGCTAGTATATATCTTTATCTTGGGCTTTTCAAAGTGACCTCAAAATTGACACACTCAAATTCAACTTATAATTATATCTCTTAGATAATAATAAAATTTTAAAAAATACACAAAAATTATTATTTTTTTCTAATTTGTACAAATAAAAACAATTCAGATATCTCTCTGAATACTACATTTCACATATCTGAATCATCATTCTTCTAGTTATCTCCACTGCAACTTTGTTCTCGACACTTCATCCTTCTCTTCTGGAGAGGGGGATTTACTTCTGGCCCTTACTCTTGGTGGGCTCAGGGCACCATATGGAATGCAGGGGCAGACCAGTAGCATACAAAGAAAATATCTTACCCACTGTACTTTCACTTTGTCTCCTTAGACAGTTCATCTCTTACTTAAATTATTAACATAATTCAACAATGTTCTACTTACTTGTTCTAGACTTTGATCAGTGGACTTGGACTCACTAAATGTTCATACTACTGTCTGGGTCTGGTACAATTCATTTTTCCCCCTCAATTTATGAGGCTGAATAAGATGATTCAAGTTATGTGGTTCTGATGGAGATTAAGAAAAAAAGAAACACAAAGTGTTTCATGTAGTTGCTGGTTTGGGTTTTTTTTTTTTTACTGTTTATGTTTCTTTTTGTTTTGTTTTGTTTTTAATTTTTGTTAGTTGCTTGTTTCGTTTCTTAACTGCTGGGTTGTTTTTTTTATTTGCTGTTGTTGCTTTTTTGTCTTCTTTTTCTTCTTTTTTCCCTTTCTTCTTCTAAATTGATATTTATTAACAACCAGGCTTTCCAAATAATTTACTATATTGCATCTTTCAATGCTTTTATTATAATTAAAAACAAATAGCCACAAGCATCAGTATGATGTTTTATAGGCTTGAGTTTTCTAAAATCTGTCCTAAAAGATATTTTTTCAAACCCTATTTGCCTTTTGATCTTTACTTGGAATATCCTACAGTCACTGGTATTTCAATATTTAGTGGTTTTGTACTTATCAAGTTCTTTTAACTACAGGTGAGAAGGGAACTGGTAAGGTGCTTGCCCAACATGCGTTCAACCTGAGTTCAATATGATTCTCTAGCACCACAAGGAATAATTAATGTCTGTAGAGCTTAGAATAACCCCTGATTATTAGTGGATGTGGCAACAAAACTAAAATAAAGAAAATTAATAAAAAGCAACAAATAGCTCTCTCATAGAACACTCCTCTATTGACATTTTTAATAAAAAATCTTCATTTAAGCACCATGATTAAATGTATGACTGTAGTTTGGTTTCAGTCATAAACAGCAAACCTCCTTGTACCATTGCAATATTACCACCACCAATGAGGTCCCACCCTTTCCTGTATTCGAGACAGGCATTCTACTTCTCTCACTCTTTAATCTTGTCATGTTAGTTGTTAGTGTAATTATTTCCCTAATTGCACTCACCACTCTTTGTGGTGAGCTTCATATTCTGAGCTTGTTCTTCCGGCCCTGATCTCTATTGTCTTTGGCATCATGCCAATAATGTCTTTCATTTTTCTTAAAACCCATAGATGAGTGAGACTATTCTTGTCTATCTCTTTCCCTCTGACTTATTATTTTTTTTTACCTAGTTGACTTGCCCTTATTTACAGCACATGTTACTTTCTCTTGGAAAGGTTTTTTTTTTTTTGTTCTCTCTAGCTTTTCTTTGGTTTTACAATATATATATGTAACAGAATGAGCAAAAATATCTAAACTACTACCACTACATTTAGTAGACATATTATCTTTTATTTACTGGCCACATGAGGAAGATCATAGCACTCTGGTAAATTATGGGAGCAATTCAATAGAAAGTTAAAAAAAAACTGAGAACAATTTTGGTAATTTTTTGTAACTGAGAGAAAATTTTGGTAACTTTATTAAAGAGAGAATATTTTGGTATATTTTGATAACTAAAAGGAAAGAAAACAGAGATTTTGCTTATTACTTGAAAGAAGATTTCAAGCAAATATTGGTTGCTGTTGGCTGCTGCTATTGGAAATTGAGGTTAATTGAGCAATTTACTAGTTCTTTGTTTTAGTGATATTAAATAATAGAACACAGCTAAGCTATAATTTATAATTAAATGGCAACTTCTTATTGGTTCTTCAGTAATAATACGATATGTAGGTAGGGTGGTTGCCTTTCAGTGACTGACTTGGGTTCAATCCCATGCCTCACATGTGGTCCCCAGAGCATCTGATGAGTACAGAGCCAGAACAAGCAGTCAGAATATATAGCCCAGTATAGGTTCCCACCAAAAAAAAAAAAAAAGAGTTAAAGATAACTTACAGTATGAAGACGAGTTTAATATTTGCTCTTTTTTACTTTAAAAACATCTACATGTCTTTGATAAGTCATGACTACAAAAGGTTCTTATTTTTACCTTGATCCAACATGGCTGCAAAATGTTGTTGTCTGGTCTTAGCATTCTTGGATGCTATAAGTGCTTAATAGGCAAATACCAGACTTTGAAGGGAGTATAGGTTATCTTCTGATAGCACCATGACCTTGGAGTGATACCAATTAGTTCTTGTCTTCAGATCATGATGTTCTTTTCATTAGAAAGCTCTTTCAGGAGAGATTATAGAATGTTCTCATGCACCAAGATTCTGCTTAGTTTTGTATTTGGTAATCTGTATCAAGGCAGACTGACTGCCCTTGAATACCAATAGTGAATACTTTAGTTTCTAAATTTGTCCTAGTTGAAAAGACACATTGAGTTATAAAGTCAGATAATATAATTCCTCAATTATTGAAAAATGCATGGCATTCTTTGGCCTGTGTTCACTGTGACTATGATAGATAAGAATTTAAAAAAGATGCTAGTCTTCTATAATCTTCATCTAATACTTGTTTTTTTAAAACCTAAAAAGTTTTGTTAAGTTTCTTTGCAAGCTATCAACTTAGAGATGGTTTAATTTTGAAAATTAAGCCCATCTTCTAACTCAAATCATGTGTTATTGTCATCGCCCCTCGGCATAATATGTCAAGAATTTATGTAAATCCCAAATAAAATTACAGATTTAGAACCTGGACTTAAAGAAGGCTCTGCATCTCATGTACAGAATTTGAGCTTTTACATCTATATATGGACCTGTAATTAAGGGTTGCACAAATTTAATTTGGAAAATAGAAATGATAAAACACTCCAAATTAGCAAAAATGTTGCTTGATTCATCTAGCAGTGGAACACAAGTAAAAGAAGATCCTATACAATTATTTTGAGACCATATTTCTAGGAAGAAAGTTTTGATTCTCTATATAAGGTTTGTAAGGACAAAAATATATCATAAGATCAATACTGAACAAAAGTAAATATTAAAACATTGATCGGATATAATATATGTTCCTATCTGGGTATGTGGTGTTGAATTTTAAGTCTGCAAATTTCAATAACAACACACATATAATAAGTTCAAACTAAAAGAATTATTGTTTCCTTAATACATGGAATTAGTGCTGATTTAAAAAATTATTAAATGTGTAATTTTCTAGATATATATTGAAATATGAGAATCAGAAAAAATGTATTTAGAAATAAAATGAATTAAGTTGAGATCACAGAAATATTTTTTTTTGAGATCACAGAAATATATAGAATCCTTAGTCTTCACACTTTTCATCCTCTCATTTGTCTCTAAGGAACCCCTTATTACCCAAATGTTACCTTTCATACATGTCGTGACATTTTTTTATGTTAGCAAATATACTAACCTTGAATTTCATAGAGAAAATATAAATCATGGATGGGGAGTGGTGTAAAAAACCAGCTCACTTACTCACCTATAATGAACAGATGTGCAATTAGAAACACCATCACTTTATAAGGAATATCTCTTAGTAAGGGTTAATATTTCTGCTATTTTATGCCCCATTTTTTTTGAGAAAATTTTTTTAAGAATCATTCTCTCTTGAAGTAAAATATCTGCCAAGGGGCAGGCAGAGGGGAGGCTGGGAGAGGACAGGAGGATAATGGGGAATATTGGTGGTGATAAACATACACTGGTGAAGGGTGATATATATTATATGACTAAAACCTAATCATGAACAATTTTTTAACCATAGTACTTAAATAAAGTAGTTATTTGAAAAAATAATAAGCATAAGAAAAATGGTTTAAAGATTTAAAGAATGTTTAAAGATTTGATCCTCTCATCTTACTCTAAATAAAATCCTAAATTTACCAGAATATCTTTCTTTCTCTCTCTCTATCACACACACAAGTTCAATATTTTATATCTTTATTATTTTATTTTTAATATGTGTCTCTCCTTTTAAAAAGCAATGATTTAGAAAGCCAAGAATTGTTTTCCAATAGATTACTCCCCTATAAAAACCAAATTGATCTATGTCTTGTCTCACTAACAAACTTCTTGAGTATCCTAAACTCACTGTTTCTCCTATTTGCACACTCAGTAATTCGTTAGTCATCTATATTTTTACTTCTTTCTATTAGAAAAATAAAAATGTTTTCACCCAAATCACTGACAAGTAAGATAATAATCTGAGTCACAAGTCACATAACAAATTATTCCAAAACTCAGTGGTATTGAACAGCAATGATTTACTCTCTCTTGATATTAGTATTTCTTTTAGTGAGGTCCCAATTGGCATTATGTGTCATTATTTCACAGTGTTTGGAATTCTGGAAAAACTATATCCTGGAATCATTGGAAGCCTCTTTTAAACATATTTCTGGAGTTTGACAATGGCTATGAACTGATACTAGCTAGGGCTCATTTATATGTATGGTTTCCTTGTGAGAAATAATACAGAGGCTTTTTTTCAAGGTGTGGCTGGGGTGGGATTGTGGGAGAGAGAGAGAGAGAGAGAGAGAGAGAGAGAGAGAGAGAGAGAGAGAGAGAGAGGAATTTAGAGAGACAGAAACAGAGAGACAGAAACAGAAAAAGAGACAGTGAAAGAGATAGTGAGAGACAGAAAAAGAGAGAGATAGCGAGAGACAGAGAGAGACAGAGACAGAGATCAATAGGAAACTTTTTGTGACCTTGCCTTACAAGTTATGTTGTGCTACTACTTCTCATATTCCCTAAAGTAGTAATTCCACTCATTCGTTTATATATCCTGCTATAATATGCAGGATGGTAGGTTGCTAGCCAGACATGTGGATTGATCTTAGTATCCCCTGTGGTCACCCAAGCACAGAGAGATTATTGACTGCAGACCCAGGAATAACTTCTGAGCACTGCCAGTTGTGATCTCCACACCCCCAAACAAAAACAAAATTAAAGAAATAAAAAATAAAAATCAACCTCAAAAAAAAGAAAACTGTCCATTAAATATGAAATGTTGAATAAAGATTCCTAATGGCAAGTTTTCTTTGTAAAAAAATACAATTTTATTTTGATGACCGAAATAAATAGCAACAAAGAAAATATTAACATATGAAGAAAAACTATCACAATGAAGCAAAATTATGTAGAATAACATTGTTAGTATATTTTTAATATTTTTGTTTATTTTGGGGTCACACCTGGCAATACTAATGGTTTACTCCCAGTCCTCTACTCAGGAATTATTTCTGTAGTGATCAAAGGACCATGTGCTCATGGGAAGATAGGAATCAAACCCAAGTTGGCTGCATGCTAAGCAAGCTTCCATCTACTGTTCTATCTCTCCAGTCCTTCTTAATTTATTTAAATTAAAATAATTTTGGTAATGGGGAGATAGTACAGTAACTAAGGCACTTGAATTGCACATAGCCAACCCAGATTCCATCCCTGGCTTTGCAAATGGTTACCTAATTATGACCAAGATTGATTCCTGAGTGTAGAGCCAAGAGTAAAACTGAGAATCAAAGGGCTACCCCTCCCCCACAAACTCAAAAAATAAAAATCAAAGAAAATTAAGATAGCCTTAATTTGAAACCGTGCTAGAATTTAACAAAATTTAAATAAAAATGACAAATAAATTAAATACATTTTTAGAGTAGTGGATGAGAATGATCCAGAATGTCTAATCCCTCCTCATCTTCCCTACTATTGGCTCAGATTGATAGTAGCAAATGTCACTAACATAGAACTCAATAAAAACTTTAATTATTCTTAGTAATAATAAAAAGAGTAACATATTTGCAAAACTTTATGTGCCAAGCATTTATGTATTTGAATATTGATATGTTTACTATTAAACCACTACTAGTTTCAATTATTCCTATTTTACATGTAGAAAAGTAAAGCACAAAGAAACAGTAGGTTTTTTACAATCCTATAGTTATAAATATGATAAAGTTCACAAGACTCTCTGAACCAGAGACATTTCTTTTAATCACTAAACTTTATATGCTGACTGATATAAGTAATTTTAAATTTTATCAAGTGGCTGGAGATTTAGTTCAAAGAGCTAGTATCTATTCTTTTCATTCTAGAAACCTATACTTGATTCGCACAGCACCCCATGACTCCAAGAACCTTGGAATGAGCCATAAGAACTGATCTGGATATACCCCCAAAATAAATACAGGAGGTGGTGGTGAGAAGTAAGCATTGGTGAAAGAATAGGTACTAGAACATTGCATCAAATTTAACCAATAACTTCTATAAAAACTTAAAATTATATTAAATAAGAAAAGAAGAAAATCTAAAGAACTAAATATCTCATTATAGGGTAAAATAATTAAAGGAATGATTTTAATACTTTCTATCCAGTCTCTATACTTATATATTCAGCATGTAAATATATAAAATTAGATATATATCAAAGAAAACAGTCTAAGAATTAGTATATCAGACAAGTTAATTAAAAAAAATAAACTCAACCTTTTGAAAATTGTAGTTAAAGATCATAAATTTTTCCAAAAATGGCATTTACCATTTAACAAGGAAAACTTTTATATTATTTTGTGTCAGCTTATTCCAATATTGTTATTTAAATGTACCTTCTAGATGTAATTATGAATGGATGCTATTGAAATTAATGTTTTAATATAAATAAGCTTTAGAGCATAGTTTCTAAAATAAATTTCCAAATTTAAAAATAATAGTTTAAATAATAGTTAAAATCATGACTTTTCCAACATTATTTTCTTAATTAATATAAATGCCTTTTATACAATACATTAATTCCACATTTAAAAGGTTACTTCATATTTCAAATCTAAACTTAGAATTTTGGTTATTTATGATTATAATTATGTAATACTATTCCAAAAAGAATGGACATATTTAGAAATCATAACTAAAACTATCCTTAAATCAAATATGAACAGAGCACTGTTATCGTTAGGCCCCTATTTATATTAATACATTCATAATGAGATAAAATGCATTATGATGAAATCCATTAATGAGAAAAAATACAGAATGGAAGAATACAAATCTCATTACTTAAAATTTACTAAATGATAAAGAGTTATATTAACAGGGTATCAGAACTACATGAATATACACTAATTTAAATTTTTAAAGATCAGTCTATATTATTAAATATATGTAAAATATATGTAGAATTTATTATAAAGCAACATTTTATCTAAATTCTATATATATATATATATATATATATATTTCCTGCATGGAAACATATAGTAATGGTTAAATATAAAATAGAAATATTATGCAAGATTGTTACTTAAGAAAAAGGAAGTCATTTTATATATATATATATATATATAGAAATTATTCAAGAGTATTCAAAAATGTATTCAAAACAGGAAAGTATTCAAAACAGGAAAAATAATCATATATATCTTATGATATTAAAAATGCCAAGAATGTTTAGCTTAATTCATGTTTCTTAATTTCCTTTTTTTTAAGTTAGCTGGTGTGGTTTCCTGAAATTCCCAGGAATGATCCAATCCCTGAGCACTGCCTTTTATGGTCAAAAATTTTAAAATAGGTTAGTTTTACTTTTATCAGCATATTATAAAATCATGCTAAAAATCTTTATCTGTTTGACAGAATTGCCAACTTAAAATAATAAACATATATTCTATTTATCTGTAAGCTATAATCCTTATAACTCCAAGGTTAATGGACAGTCTAGCATTAAATGACATTAACTTTAGCACCTCTTTAATAAAAATGAGTATATAATCTGTCCTATCTATTAAAACTTCCCACTATAAAAATTTAAGCCACATATTCAATGACTATCAAAAAAGACTATTATATGGTATCATAACACTTCTATATAATGTGATATAATAAAATATATAATAATGTGATAATATATAATGTAATATAATAACCTATTTAACAATGCACAATCATTTTTATAAATCAACCAAAATGTTAACACAGCTGTTGCACATACACAATGTGCTAAATGATATGTTTTAAACACATAATGAATAAATATGTTTTTAAATAATAAGAGAAGGTTAATTAAAGTCAAGGACACTTCTCAAAGACTAACCCTGAAAATAATTTCCATTTTAATTAACCTTAACTAAATTTTCCTGATAGGTCAGAAAGTTTCCTTATTTTATCTAACACCAATCACAAATTTCTAAGCCAACAATGAACATGTTCTGTCATCTTCATTTAAGAATAGCTAGAATAGATACATGCATTTTGGAGGGAAAACATTAATTAGTGCAGAGATGTGAATATCATTACCGTGTTTGGTTTCTCATTCTTGCCGGAGTCGTAGGTCTAGGTCAGAGTAGAGGAGTTTCTTCTGGGTCTTTAATTTCCATCAAGCTTCTTTTTTTTTATCATCACAGATAATTAAAGCTTGATTTGATTTTAAATAAGCATATATCTTCATTAGTGAGAAAGAATCCCATGAATTAATATGAACCGTTTGCTAAAATTTCTTCAAAGTTCTACTTGGCCAGATTCTTTTAATAGAAATAACAAAACTATCTTTTACAAACTCCATTTCAAAGCAGGTTTTAACATTGAGACAAATAAAAAAGCTAAATTTGAAACAGACATTTCAGCAAGCAGGAAAAGAATTTTATACTTAAATGGAACATTTCCAGCAACATGAGAACAGGCATGCGTTCTCACCCTCTTCTTGCACTTCAGTCCCATAAGGAGATCCAGAGAGGACTCCTACATCCTGGTTAGTTGACTCTAGCCAGAGGTTTCTGTCCTCTGAGTAGCTGTATGGATTCCTTATTTCTACTGGTTGAGTTGATCTCATTTCATTGTGAGTTCCTTCATAGGATAGAACAGTATTCATTTTACCTCCTTCGCTAAACCTGCTTTGGGGAGCACTGAGTTAAGGTATAGGAGTTCGCATTAGAAAATAAGATAACTAAATCTGAAGACAAACTCATTCGCACTGGGGATCTTTTTGGACTTTCTATAAACTCCTCCTAAAATACATGATGCTGACTCATTTGCTCGGGGACACATTTGTTTGTGGCCAATTTTTTTATAGCATTTTTGTTGTTAGATCTTAGATTAGCAATGTTGCTTGGCAACACAAGAACCTAGATATTTTCTCTTTGACTTACCTACATTTGTATTTTAAACTTCCAAAGAGCAGATGGTTTTAAGATTTACCATTTTATATTTGTAAGAAAAAGTATACTCACTTTCAAGTTATCCTCCTAGAACAAGCTATTTAAAATTTTTGTGTTAAACAATTCCATTTATATCTATGGTAAATGTCCTTACCATTCCCTTCAGACTCCATCCCAGCTGTTCTCATCACAACCCACACTTAAATACCTCCCTTCTTCCAATGTGCATTTTAAAAATTATTCTTGTTTGTTTTTGCCCAAAAACAAAGGTGCTGCTGAATCTTCACTCAAGAATTCTTCCTAGCAGTATTCTGGAGACAGTATGAGATGCTGGGGATTGCACCAGAGTTGATTGCATGCAAGGCAAGCGCCCTACACACTGTACTATTGATCTGGCTTCTCCTGATATGCATTTTTATATATAATTTATTTTCTATAAGGAATGCAATAATTCAAGAAATGTCTCAACCTAACATAATATCTGATAAATATTTGCATTAAGATAATTTACAGAAGAAATATGAGAATACTAATCACTTTAAAACAAAAATTATTATAGGTAAAATAGAAAGGATATTGAAAGAGCAGAGCATTAAATGCAGAAAGCAGTAACACATAGAGACTTTAAGTGATGACTGTATGTTGCAGATTACATATCAGTTATATCATATGTAATATGACATATAAATAAATGACTATATTTATGAGATTGGGAGGTGGGTTCACAGAGCTGATTTCAGCATTGCAAGTAGATTCAGCTTGCTTTTCAGCTATCACGCAAAAAAAAAAACTTTTCTATTCCCTTTTATCTCCAAAAAAAAAAGAAAGAAAGAAAAGACTAGTTAAGGTAATGCTAATGCAGTCAAAGAATCTGGAATCTGTCCTTCCTTCATTTCTCTGCTTCGCAGTCTTCATTTAGAATCTGGTTCTGGAGCAATAGTACAGGACAGTAGTAAAGGGAGGGCACTTGCCTTGCATGCAGCTGACTTGGGTTTGTTCCCCAGAAACCCATATGTTTCTTTCAGCCCACCAGATATGATTCTTTACTACAGAGCAAAGAGTAAGACCTGAGCACTGTCAGATTTGGCTCAAAATAAAAAAAAAAATTAGAATCTCTTGTACTGGGACTAAGGAGAGTGAACATAAGCTTCATTTATCTTATTTTATTCTTTGTCACAAAAGAAAGATGTATAAAATTTTAATTCAAACTTAGATTATATAAAACCAAATACAATAAGGCAGTGTGGTGTAATCACAGAAAAATCAGTAAAATGGCTAACTAAAATTATTATTAAGATGTTCAACTGTACTAGGAATATACAAACAAATTTAATAATGGCATCATATTGTAAACATTAAAATGGCAACAAATAAGGACATTTTTTGTGCATTACTGGTAAAAAGTTTCAGTCTATTAACGAAGCATCTGGCACTGTATATTAAAATTAACAATCCACATATTATTTTATTCAGTAATAAAATTCCTTGTATTCCAGCCTGTAAAACTAAATCTAAATATGCCTAAATATTTACCAGCAAATATATGTTACATGGCTTTTGAAAAAAAAGAAATGTCTATAAATTAGGTAGTAACTTACACTATTGAAATATATTATTACTTAGAAAAACTGATAAATCATATATATCTACATATGTGTATATATTTATTTCCCTAGAAAAAAGTTAATACCTCAGATCTAATGGGCAAAATTTAGAGACAGAGAAAAGTATATGTTATTCCATTAAGTGTAAAGTGTTCCTACATACGTATGTAGAATTCTGGGCATGTGTCTGATTCTATAAGCCTAGATAAACTATAGGAAGACACGAAGCTTGTAGATGCATTTTAATTACCCAGCTAGAGGTAAGAAATGAAATGAGCAGTGAAATATATTAGGAGGAAATTAAGTTCTATTTCACAGCTGATCCAGTAAGCATTAGAAAATTTCATTTATGTTGTTTAATACATAGGTAGACTGAAAAAAGATGCATAACTGAATTTAAGTAAAATGCTACTAATGAATACATAACAGCAAACTATTCCAGAGAAATTTTCATCCTTCTCTAAAATTGTATATATCTTTAAGTTCCTACAAAACTTAGTTTTATATAATAAGAAAATGTCATGACTATTTTTTTTGTTTGTTTGTTTAGTTTGTGAAGTCACACTGAGCTGCACTACTGTCTCTGCACTCTTACTTCTAGCTTTGAACTCAGGGATCACTCCTGGCTGATTTGGGGAACCACATAGGGCACCAGGGATAATACCTGGTTCTTTATGTGCAAGGCCAACCCCTACCCACTCTAATATCATTCTGGCCTTCATGACTATTTATAGTATGATAAAAAGAACAAATAAAATTTTTCAATTACTTGTAAGAGTATCAAATATGTAATTAATCTCTGTGTTCATAGATTACAATATTGAGGAAAGTGATAGTACAGTGATTAGGGAACTTGTTTTGCTTGTGGCCTACCAAGTTGATAACAATCATCTCTTTTGGTCCCTTGAGCATTAAAATGAGTAATTTATTTCTGAGTTCAGAGTCAGGAGTAAGTCTTGAGAATTGCCAGAGGTTCATCCCCCACTACGATATTTAAAAAAAATAACCAAGATTCATTTTGTTCATTGTATCATAATCCGAGCTCTGTACTAAACGATTATTCTTAATGGTGCTCAAGAATACCACATAAGTGTTGGGATGAAACCTGTGTCTCAGGAGAAATCACCACATAAAATCTAGCTTGTATGTGTGTTTCCTCCTAAACTGTTTTCTGGACACTGAATAGGACTAAAATTGGGAATTATTTAAATGAGAAATAGAAAAATCTGCAAAGAGTTGTCTTTAATTACTATTAGGAAACTGCAAATCAAGTGACAATGAACTATCTCCTCACAACTATATCAATGGATCTATATTAAAAAGAACAGAAACATCAAGTGCTAGCATAGATATAGAGAAAATTGAATAACCAATGGGGCTTTTTCAGTTTCTTTTTTTTTTTGTTTGTTTTTTTGGGTCACTCCTGGCAGTGCTCAGGGGTTACTCCTGGCTCCATGCTCAGAAATTGCTCCTGGCAGGCACGGAGGACCATATGGGGCACTGGGTTTCGAACCGATGACCTTTTGCATGAAAGGCAAATGCCTTACCTCCATGCTATCTCCTGGGCCCCACTTTTACAGTTTCTATGAAAAGCAATTTGGATTTGCTCAAATAAAAAAAATAATTGTTATGGGACCCAACAATTTCACATTTAAACAATTTTGCAATTAAAGAAAGAATTTCAAATAATTTATTCAAAGAATTCAAGAGTTGGGGGATAGAACAGAAATTAGGGCATATACCATGCCTCTATCTGGGCAATGTTTGATCCCTGGCACTACAATACCTCTACCCCAGCATCACCAAAGGTGGCTCCAAATACACTCCCTTGGGTAGCACTGGATATACCCACTGATCTCCAGCACTTCAGTGTCCAACCAGCACCACATGCTTTGGCCCACACACTGATTGCTAGCCCTGTAGCCCTTTTATACAAGTATCACCAGAAGTAGACCCTAGGCACTCATGTATCAGTTAAAGTCTTCCTTCAAAAAAATATAAAAAATTAAATTTAAAAATATATAACACAAAAACACTAATTTAAACAGATATAAGAATGCCTACTTTCTTTGTATTATTTGCAATAGACAAGGTGAGAAATAACCAAAGTTTCCAAAGACAGATAAGCAGATAATGATGTGGCATATATAACATACACAGAGTGGCAATACTGTTCAACCATTAAAAAATAGAATCCTGTCTTTTGCTACCATGTGTATAGAAGTGGAGGGGTTTGTGCTAAGTGATAAAGGAGAGAAACATAAATACAGCAAATCATTTCAGTGTATATAAGTAAACAAAGCAAGGGAACAATGTCTATCAAAATCAAATATGTAGACTTACTACCCAATTAAAGTTACCCAGCGCAAGGATACCTAGTTGCAAAGGTTCAATGCACTCTGTTGGAGGATTATTGGCTCTTTAGCAATAGAAGACATGATGGCAAATGTTACCTCTATTAGAAGGAAGGAGGACATATGGTTCAAGGTCATATAAAGCCCTAGAAATCATGAGTTATAGACCTAGTCCATAACAAAATATGTACATGCTTCTTCTCAGCTACTGTTTCTACATTATTATATAGTCCTCAAATGGCATATATATCCAAATGACCCTTGGAAGAAACAGTTCCCCAATGCTACTTTAAAACAATCATTGACACTCTTGTAAACTAACGTAGCCCTGTTAAAAAGTTTCCAGCTAGTAAACAGTAGAAATTCCTCACTAAGATGATATATCTTTAACTCACATAATAGACAATATTATTCAAAAATCTCTTTAGACTTACCCTTCTCAAATTGAGGGTATAATATCCCAAATATAAAACTTATCAAATGCAGTTTTGGTTTTTGTTCAAACATATCTGTTTTTTATGTGATCTTGGTGCTTTTTTTTTTCTTTATAAACCTGGGATTTCTGATCCATAAGTGGCCTGGACTAGAACAAGGGTTCTATAATCTGATGGTCAATAAATTTACCCAGGGTGTACTAGATACCAGACTTGATGAATCAGAATTTTTGGAGCTGGAGTTTCTATAACTAATTGGAATATTTCTTGTCCAAATGTAATGCCGCATTCATTTAAACTTGTTTTTCTGAATGTGCCCACATCTTAGTGTCAGAGGGAAATTATATTCAAAGATGTACTATTGCTTTGGTGATTGATATTTGTGACCATTTTTTATGCTATGTATTAGTCTTCCAGTGGTGTCTTAGGTCTGGGACGTGGATAAAGTATTTTTTTTCAGTATTATGTGCTGCTTATTATGTGCTGAGACTTAGAGGTAGTGCTGGATTACAAGAGGTTTACTTGGTGTCAATTTATCATTCAGTTGAAAATTGTATGCTCTTGAAAGAAAAAAATTGGATTTTCTTAGTTTGTTACTTTAGTTTTCAGTCCTAACTATTAATGAATATGTGCTCATGGTATACATATATTTTAGATTAAACATCCAGGTCTTATTTATTTTACTACTGATATCTTTGTTTTTATAATAAAAATTTTACTTTACAGCATGGTGACTCTAGCTAATAACAGTTAATTGTATATTTAAAAATTGCAGAGAATATATCTTAAAAGTTTAAGCAGCAGGAGAAACATAATTCTTTGTGTATGATGTGTTTTAATTGGTCTAATTATAGTTATCATTTATTAATATATATATAGGATTGAATATTCATATCATATAAATGAAACAATAACTTTATGCCAATGAAATTAAAATCAAATGTACAAAGAGTACATTTGATATTTTATAAATTACATTATAAGAATTATTATAAACAAAATTATTTAAACTCATATTTAAGGTCTCATGGGGGTAGAGCAATAACATAGTGAGTATTAAGTTATCTTTGCATATATGCTATCTATGCTGAACCCTTGGCATCTCATGGTCCTTGAGCCTTGCTAATAATAATTCCTAAACACAGAGCCAAGAGTGAGCCTTGAGCATCATCAATCATGTCCTAAAAATCAAATAGTTAAAATCTGTAGGCTCTAGCTTCATGTGTATTAAGTATAGGAATAGATGCCTTTTTTGTAGTTTAATATATTTCAGGCAAAATATAAGCTTTTATAAATAAAATTAAATTATACATATTTTAGACAGAATGCATCATTCTCAATAATATCTTGGCAAATGTTCATATACTTATTTTCTTTTGTTAAATTATAATTATCACAGATTTATAAATACAAAGTACAAAATGTTGCCTTGCCTGAGGTCAGCTTTATGTAGATCCCAGCATAACATGTCAACAAAGACAATGTAATGCAAGAAGTAGGCTCTGAGCCCTTCTAGGCAGGATGAAGGAGGGAAGAATAGGAGGAAAGAAGAGAGAAGAAAAAGAAGGGAGAAATAAAAAGGAAGTGAGAAGATAAAATGAAAGAAAAAGGTATCTTTCATGTATTGTATATTTCTCTGACCAATTTCATAGTATGAAGAATGAGAAACATGTTTTATGACAATAATTTAGTATCTATATCCTAAAAACACAAAACAAGCAGTATACATTTTTCTACACATCTGTGTACTGACAGGCTATTTATATTAGCCAAGATATGTAAATAACCTAAATGCCCAACAACAGTTAGCACATACAGAAATTGTGGCATACACACACACACACAAAATGCTATCAGTCATAAGAAAAGATGAAATATTGCCTTTAGCTACAACTTGAATAAAACTAGATAATGTCATATTAAGCAAAATAAGCCAAGGGGTGCAACAAATACTGCTGAGTTCACCCATATAAAGAAACAAAATAAGACAATAGGCTGTGATCAATGGGAACAAATCCTTTGACTCCAACAACAAAACTGAGGTTACCAAGTTGATGCAGGCTGAGAAACCAGCCTAGACTAGACTAGAGTGACATAAGTAATGGAGATTTTTATTATTTTGGTTGTGGTAGAAATGAATAATGTTGTATACTGTTATATAATATAATGTTGTCTACTATATAAAAATATAAATATGTAAGCCTTTATTTACCAAACAAAATGCACCTTAATGTTGCTGGTCTGGTTTTTCTTATTTCCTACACACAGCTGTACTTAAGGCTTACTCCTAGCTTTCACTCCAGGAAGGCTTTGGGGGCCAGGTAGGTGCAGGGGATCAAAACCATATTGGCCATGTGCAAGGCAAACACAAACCTGCTGTACTGTCACCCCAGAAGTGCCTAACTTGGTTTTCAAATTTTAGAAAAACTAGTTTATAGAAACAAAATCATTTGCTAATTTCTAAATATTAGTGTTTTTAAATGAGGAATGGTTTATGTAGAACCAGATGCAAATATTAAGTTAGAGTTGTGCATATTATATATGAACATATGTTAACTTTAATTTTATAAGTATAAATGCTTAATTGCATTATTCTATTTAAATCCCTTCTCAAATAGTCAATATGGAAAATTTTCTTCTTGCCTTACTCTTATTTCTTTCTTTCCTCAGTGCCAGAATAACCTTTTTAATGATGTATTAGGAATATTTTTAAAATATAGAAATAACAATAACAAAAAGGAAAAGCAAAGAAATCAGAAACACAATATTAGCATATTTTTCCTGCCTAGGAGATCAAGTCAGAGAGCACTTGGTAAATACTCCTTGGAAACAGTAATGCTCAAAGGTTGTGTTTGCTGTTGTGCTTGAAGTTTGCTTTGCGTGGGATCTAAGACACCAGATGACCAGTAATCTCACTTGCCCTTTGTTTTTCTACTCTCTGTGGGCTCCGTATACATTTCCCCACAACCACCACACCCTCCCTACCCTGCAAACTTGTCTGCCCTGGCTATCTTCCTGCTCTTTAGTTCTTCAGCTGATGTCTGAGATGGTTAAAATTCAGCAGGTCACACCTAAGCCTGTCAGAAACTGGCGTCTCCTATGCCTAGCATAAACTTATCGCTTCATTTCCTTTCAAAAAGACCCAGTGACATGTCTTCTCTGTTAGACACAAATTTCAGTAAGGCAGACAGTTTCTCATTTAGTTAATGTCATGATGCCTTATGTTTTGGCTATCTGAGAGATCAATAGTTCTCAACCTTAGCATGGGCCAGGTCAGGAATAATAGAATAGCTAACTTTACTATGTGCTTGCACAAAGTTGACATGTGGTTAATCACAAATGTGTTATAATATTTTCCAACATTCACTTTAGCTTATTTCAATAAATTATTATTTATTATAACTCAACTCAATTATTAAGTCAATTAAAATTAAGTAAAACTGCATGCTTCTTAAACTTATATGTTATCGGGACCCGGGAGATAACATGGAGGTAAGGTGTTTGCCTTTCATGCAAAAGGTCATCGGTTCGAATCCCGGTGCCCCATATGGTCCCCTGTGCCTGCCAGGAGCAATTTCTGAGCATGGAGCCAGGAGCAACCCCTGAGCACTGCCGGGTGTGACCCAAAAACCAAAAACCAAAAACAAACAACAACAACAATAAAAAACCCTTATATGTTATCAAAAAGCTGGCATCATAGTACAGTGAATAGGGCATTAACTTTGCTCTCTGTGGGCCTGGGTTCAATTTCTGACGTCACACATTATCCCTAAATTCATTCAGGAGTAATTCCCAAGTATAGCCTGCAATAATCCTCAACCATTGCTGGGTGTGATTTAAAGACAAAAGAAGTTTATTTTCACACATTACCATCAATATTTCTGCTGCTCTATCATATTGTTTTTATTTGAATTTACTTGTTTTCTATGATGATATACTTGGAATACAGTTCCAAAGACTGTTTTATATTTATTATTTATTTGTTGCTTGTCTCTGTGTACATAAAATTTTGGGTACATAAAATTAAGCAAAACGACGTATTTATAATCCATTGACAGAGATCGAAAGGAGTTTAGAGGCCTCTCCCAATAACTGTAATTTAAATGTTTTTATAAAATATTTCTGAGATTAAAAAATATATTTCTGAGACTAAAGTACCACAAAGAACAAATATATAAATATATACATGTATTCATATACACAAAATATAAAATAGCATTAAATATGGAAAAGCAGAGATGGTCTGATATATCTGATACCTGGTTAAAAATATTTCTAGAGGAGATTGACAGTCCCACTCTCCTGCTCAAATTGAGGTGCAAGCTCCCTCTATTAAAGCTACTGCAAAACACAGACTGAATGCTATTTTAACTATTTTACTTTGCTAAAATTAGGAATCCTCTGGGTATAGTGAATTAGTAAAACCACCTATCAATAATGGTTTTTGTTTGTTTGGGAAGCCTCTCTAGAAATAGTGTGAACCACCAAGTCTATACTTAGAGTGTTTAGAAAACTTTCAATACTGAATATGGAAAATAGGATCCTGTATGTGTGAATGTCAGTCATGCACTCTAGTTTATTAAGCTATTCACTGTTTTACTGCTAGTACAGGTCTTCAAAATAATAATATTATTATTATAAAAATAATAATAGCAAAATGATGTGAACAAAACATGAGATTTGGTTGTTCAGAAAAAGGGATGTCTGTGTTGAAATATAAATATAAAATATTTATTTCATAATATTATTTCATACTTATATGAATTTAATGAATTTCGTATTTATAAGAAATAATATATATTTATAATAAAAATAAATATTTATTTATTATGAAATATGAATATGAAATATAAATATTTAAAGAAGAAAATATAAAATATGTTGTCCTCAGTTTTATAAGGTTTCTTATCATAGTATTGCCTCACTTTAGATGTTTCACTTCAAGTTAAAATCAACTAAAGAACTGGGCTCTGTCAATGAATGAATAACTGGTAGAAATGGAACACAGATAATTCATTCTAACTCATGTTTTGTGTTTCGTCTATGAAGAAATTTTTTTTTCCTCTTGAGTGATCAATGCCATTTTGGGGAAAACATCTATCTCAGAAAGCAAGTAAATATAAAAAGAAAGAACTCTAGTCTAATTATACATTTGAGAAAAAACTTTAGAATCTTAATAAAAGAAAAATAAGATTAGTGTCCAATTTACAGTAAATTTCTATTTCCAGAAATGATCCAATACTATAAAACATGTGCCTTGGTCCAAAAGGAGGCTTTAAAATTATTTTGTTAATAATTTAAAAAAGTAAGAAAGTTAAAATAATTTAAGTGAACACTTGTAGACTTTCCTAGAAAAACTATAGAAAAATATTACAATAAAATGCACAATAGAAGATCATGTAATCAGAAACGTCTGCTTTGTCATGATTTTCTTTTTTTAATATAAATTATTTTATTTAAAGATTATATATCACATAGTTGACATAGTTGAGAATAATATATTTGTTTTCTTATATGTGGAAGCAATGTTTGAAAAAAGAAAAGACAAAAGAAAGCAAGAAAAAAGGAAAGAAAAAGTACAGCAACAAGAGTTTGTGAACATCAGGTACGCAGGTAAAATCCAAATGGATTAAAGACCTTGATATCAGACCTGATACCATAAGGTATATAGAACAACACGTCGGTAAAACACTCCATGACATTGAGACTAAAGGCATCTTCAAGGAGGAAACTGTACTTTCCAAACAAGTGGAAGCAGAGATCAACAGATGAGAATACATTAAACCTAGAAGCTTCTGCACCTAAAAAGAAATAGTGCCCAGGATACAAGAGTCACCCACTGAATGGGAGAAATAATTCACCCAACACCCATCAGATAAGGGGCTAATATCCAAAATATACAGGGCTAGTGGCCGGGCGGTGGTGCTTGCAGGTAAGGTGCCTGCACTAACCTAGGACAGACCATGGTTCGATCCCCCGGTTCCCCATATGCTCCCTTGTGCCTGCCAGGAGCGACTTCTGAGCGAATAGCGAGGAATAACCCCTGAGAGTCACCGGGTGTGGCCCAAAAACCAAAAACAAACAAACAAACAAAATATACAGGGCTCTGACAGAACTTTACAAGAAAAAGACATCTAATCTCATAAAAAATGGGAAGAAGAAATGAACAGACACTTTGATAAAAAAGAAATACAAATGGCCAAAAGGCACATGAAAAAATGCTCTTCATCACTAATCATCAGGGATATGCAAATCAAAACAACGATTAGATACCACCTCACACCACAGAGACTGGCACACATCACAAAGAATGAGAACAATCAGTGCTGGCGGGGATGTGGAGAGAAAGGAACTCTTATACACTGCTGGTGGGAATGCTGTCTAGTCCAACCTCTATGGAAAGAGATATGGAGATTCCTCCAAAATCTGGAAATTGAGCTCCCATTCGACCCAGCTATTGCACTCCTAGGGATATACCCTAAGAACACAAGAATACAATACAAACACTTCTTTCTTATGTCTATATTTATTGCAGCATTATTCACAATAGCCAGGCTCTGGAGATAACCAAGATGCCCTTCAAAAGACTAATGACTAAAGAAACTATGGTACATATACACAATGGAATATTATGCAGCCATCAGGAGAGATGAAGTCATGAAATTTTCCTATACATGGATGTACATGGAATCTATCATGCTGAGTGAAATAAGTCAGAGGGAGAGAGAGAGAGATGCAGAATAGTCTCACTCATCTATGGGTTTTAAGAAAAATAAAAGTCACTTTTGCAACAATCCTCAGAGACAATGAAAGGAGGACTGGAAATTAGAGCTCACTTCATGAAGCTCACCACAAAGAGTGGTGAGTGCAGTTATAGAAACTACTACACAGAGAACTACCATAATCATGTGAATGAATGAGGGAACTGGAGAGCCTGTCTTGAACAGGTGGGGTTGGGGTGGGATGGAGGGAGATTTGGGACATTGGTGGTGGGAATGTTGCACTGGTGAAGGGGGTGTTCTTTACATGACTGAAATCTAATCACAATCGTATATGTAATCAAGATGTTTAAATAAAGAAAAAATGAAAAAAGAATTTGTGAAAATTATTGTATCCTGTAATTAGGTCATTAAATCATCAGAAAGTTTAATAAGCCACTGCTGCTATTTAGCTATTTTATTACTTTTGTTTCTGAACATTAGGTAGCCTCAGATACACATTGTATTTAAATTGGTGTATCCCTATAAGAACTCAAAAAGCACTATTGCTGATATTGAGATACTTAAGATTTTTTGTGTAGTATATTTTCAGCTACCAGGGCTTTTGGAAATATAGGAAGATGAGTAGGGGCATACTTCAAAAAAGTTCCTGTGATGTTAGTCCAAATACCACATACTTAGAGTTTTGACAGATAGGTGTCTGCAGAGAGCTGAAAGGAGTGGTTAAAAAGGACCATTGGTGAAGCGTTGATAGTGGGAGATAGGTACAGCAGGCACGACTTTGGTATGGTGGGAACTTAGCCCACCCTCTCCTCCTGAGTATGCCAGATTTTATCTACAAGGATTATGTACTGATACTTTTTCATGGCTTGATTCATGTCTCTTTGAAGAACAATGTAAGTTTATTGAGCTGGCCAAATGGACATCTATCTTGATGACATGGGACATCCATCTTGATTTTTTGTATAGTTCTAATATTTTGCCTGCCTAAGCCATTTATCATAAAGTTAATGTCAGGGGTTACTCCTGGCTCTACGCTCAGAAATTGCTCCTGGCAGGCTTGGGGGAACATATGGGCTGCCGGGATTTGAACCGCCGACCTTCTGCATGTAAGGCAAACGCCTTACCTCCATTCTATCTCTCCGGCCCCCAATATTATATTCGAATTAGTGAGATTGCAATATAAAAATCAGTGATGTATGGAAAGAATTTAAAACATAAAATACCATATTTTATTGTCTAAGCAATTGTACAGCAGGTTGGACATTTGTCTTAGATGCAGCCAACTCAAGTTTCACCTTTGATTCATCTTTATTTCAGGACCGCCGTTACTGCTTGATTGTTATCTTTATTGCTGTGGTGGTTTTCAGGTTTTTTGCTTGTTTGTTTTTGTTTGGGGGTGATTTTTTGTATTATTTTTATGTTTCCCTTCCTTTTTCCCTTTCTTTTCTTAAACTGATTATTACAGTCTCTAGAAGTACTCCTCCCGTTTTTTGCTTTTTCTTTTCCTTTTTTATTTATTTCTTATCTTCAAACAGAAATACATAACTTGAACCATCTTGTTCTGCCTCACAAATTGAGAGGGAAATAATGGAGAGGGTACCAAGACCAAACAGTCATATGAACATTGAGTAGAAATAAAAATTTGTAAGACTTAAACACCAAATCCAAAGCTAACTACAACAGAACCGATACCCAATCTACAACTAGCTAGACACAGTAGGGACCATTTATACTAGCAGCCCACTGGCAAAGGAAGGGCAATATGGGATGCATGCTGGGAACAGGGGTGGAGGGAGGACAACATTGGTGGTGGGAATGCACCTGATTCAATGTCACTATGTACCTAAAATACTACTATGAATGATTTGTAATTCACTTTGGTCAAAATAAAAATTGTTAATAAAAAACTTTGAAGATATATTTCTTAAAAACATGGTATTACCTGCAAAGTTAATGTGACACTTAATGAGAATCATATAGCTTATGTTATTTCCCTTTTTACATGGACTTCAGAAAACTGAGTTGTGTTTGATATTTGCTTTAGTGTCCTCTGAGACAAATTGAATATTTCAGAGAATGTCCTCCATTTAGGTTTCTCTCTTTGTATCATTTGGTAATTAAAAATATAGTCAAATGTCTCCTCAACATGTCTCTATTTAATTTATTATTACTCTTTTGTTATTATATATTTCTATGATAATTCAGTAAAAACAGCTAAACTATAAACATACTTACAAAAAAGAACAAACTAATAGAAGAGTCTTATGATACTAACAAAATGTATTCCCCAGCTTGTACTTGCTGGCATATGTGAAGCCTTTGGTTCTATACCTGATTTTGTCAAAAGCAAACAAGCAACAAAAAATCCCTTTCTCGAATAAGCTACTTTTCAGCGTAAACTGAGGGCTTGGAGAAATTAATAAATACTGATCAGTATTGCAAAGTAATAATTTAATGAGTTGTAAAGGACATTTTCAAAAATTACTAATGCATGTCACTACAATCATCAAATATTTTCCTCAGTCAAAAATTATAATTAACTTCTCATCCATATTTTACAAATTTCTTTACTGCTTTTATAGTCAACACTCTAAGATATATACCTGAAAAAAATTTCTGGTGCATGTTTTGAAATTCAATAACAGAGTTTAAAATGAATGAAATATTTTTCCATTCCTACCTCTTCAAGGTTCAAAATTTGAATTAATTTCTTAATCCTTATTTTCTAGTATATATCATCTTTTTATTGGTCTAATTATCATTAACTAATGTTTGTAGTTAACTATCGATTGTATTAAGAGAACAACTGGAAATAGAGGCACAGACACAATTATGTCCTTTATTGTTTGGAGGAGACAGAAAGCCAGTAGGACTTACCTTATTAGATTAATATTTACCTGATTTAAAAATGTTCTAATGATACAAATAGCAACAAGAACCATTGTACATTCTAAATTCCATCATTCTTTCCCTTACATTCCTATTAATTAAAAGGTGATGGAAGGTCCATTACATGATTTTCAAAATAAGATGTTTTGAAAGAATTCTTGTTTTCACTCTAAAAACCAATTTTCTTTCATCATGTTTTATTAAAATCCCCTTCATGTCAATAGAGATTTAATATGTTCTTGAATAATCTCTTTTGATCATAATGCTTTAATCAACAAGATAATTAAATAAGTAAAAGTGTGTGGATTCATTAGCTTTAATTACTTGATAAAATGTCAGTTGTGCTGTAGTTTGATATTTTAAGAAAATTTGATTTTTAATATAGTTTGGAAAGCCACATTTTTCTATAAAGATAAAATGTTGCTTATGTCTGTCTAGTTTAGTACTGGTTTAAATTTCATAAACAAGCTATTGAGAACATTAAAAAGCATCATAATATTTGATGTAATCGAAAGTACACAACTTTTAAAATATAAAGTTAAATGAAAAATATTAGGGATATTAAAATATAATTTGTATGAATGAAGCATTTATGTTTAACAATCATTTTAAACAGTATGCTTGAAAATATTCATTTTTATATAGAGAGGTATCTTAAAACTCCTTAAGAAAACCCTTGTTGAAAATCACTGGGATCCATTAGAACATGAATAAATGTAAAACAAATGAAAAACAGGTTTTAAGATACCAAGATCAGGTGGTAGGAAACAAAATAAATGTCAGCTACTTAAGAAATCTACATTGAATAAGAAACTACTAATACTCTTCCAAAGGGGATATTAAGGAATAATCTTAAA
Organism: Crocidura indochinensis; assembly: GCA_004027635.1. Classification (NCBI taxonomy): domain Eukaryota; kingdom Metazoa; phylum Chordata; class Mammalia; order Eulipotyphla; family Soricidae; genus Crocidura; species Crocidura indochinensis. The sequence continues at coordinate 10,018 of PVKC010000126.1, read as the reverse complement.
GATATTCTTCTTAGAGCCTTCTAGCTTCATAAAAGTATTTTCTTGACTACTTTTCCTTCTTTAAATAAAATATATAGCATCAAGAAAATGTTTAATATAAGTAAATTAGATTTTAATTAAGTCTAGTATATTTCTGAGGTTCCCATTATTTTTAAGAGAAAACTGTTTAATAGGTTGACCTAAATTGTGTTGAATTAGCAAAATAACTAAATTAGGTTTGGTTAAAGAATCTACGGTGTCATTAATTTTATGTTTTTTATTATAAATAAATAATTAATCATGATTAAATGATTTTCCTAGAAATCACCATTCTTGATAAAAATTCAAAAAGTGAATATTTTGTTGAGATTGTTTTATTAAAAATCTGTTCTGGCCTATAAATGCTACATTCATTTTTCAACTGCAGTGTTTTCCTTATCAGACTGTCTAATGAGTTCAAAGGGTTATACTTTTATTGGTATGAATTAAGTGTGGTAATTGTGTGATCTGTCTCTCTTTAAAGTAAATATCTAATACCATTTCTGGAAACATGAAACAAATCAATATGTTTTATTTATCTACTAATCCTACTCTGAGAATACTGATAAAATTTCTGTAAAAGTTAGAATAAAATAGCAAATGCAAATGCCAAAGTTCCTATTTTTAGTACACGGGATGAGAAATAATACAATATCATTAGATTATTTGAGCAGAAAACAGCTTTCTGAGAACATTTTTATAATACTTAAATGTGTCAACTTAATTCAAGCAAATGATCTAGTTCAGATTCTCTGTGCCAGTTAGGAACTATCTCCCTTCTCCAATTCACTGCACATTATACTGTAGTCAATTGGTGAGTGGAGAATAGACTGCCTCTCTGTGCCCCTTACTTAGGAATGCTTGCACATTTAACCTTTAATCATCTTTGTCTGCCCCATATGTCTATGGCTTCCAACAAATTGAGAGAAAGAAAGCGGATGGTACCAGGGTAAAAGCAATCTACTGAGCATTGAGTGGAAATAAAAAAGGATCAGACCTAAATACCCAACCCAAAGTCAACGACAATAGAATCAAGATAACAAAACTACAAGATATACACAAAAGGGACCTGTTACATTAGCAGTCCAGGGGTCTATGGGTAGAGATATTGGATGCATGCTGGGAATAGTGGCAGAGGGAGATCAACACTGGTGATGGGAATTGCCCTAATTCACTGTCACTATGTACCTTAAATGTAACTGTGAAAGACTTGTAATACACATTGGTCTCAATCAAAATTATTTAAAAAATAATAAAATGTACATTATAAATCAGCGAACACACTTTAATTTTAAACTCAAAATTTATATTTTAAAATTTAAATGCCTCTGAATTCTTATAACATGCTCTCACAAGCAAAGAAAAAATATATTCTCTACAGTTATATCACTTGGTAATATCACATATATATTGGCTTAAAAATACTGGCAGAAATAATTAGCCACAGGTTATGAAAACTGAAAGTACTTAAAGTTTAATTAATATTCATACTGTATATCAGTGCTGTTTTAATGAAAATATGAGTCATAGGGGCCCGGGAGATAGCATGGAGGTAAGGCATTTGCCTTTCATGCAAAAGGTCATCGATTCGAATCCTGGTGCCCCACATGGTCCCCTGTGCCTGCCAGGAGCAATTTCTGAGCATGGAGCCAGGAGTAACCCCTGAGCACTGCTGGGTGTGACCCAAAAACCAAAAAAAAAAAAAAAAGAAAAGAAAATATGAGTCATAAAATTAATGTAAGATATTTCTCAGCCACATTAAAAGAATTAACAGATAAATTTTAAACATTCTAGTAATATGTATTATTTAGCCAATCTACCCAAAATACCATTAATCTAATATATAACTGCTATAGGAAACCATTGCTTTAATTCTTGTTCTTTTTATTCATTTATTTATTTTGATTTTGGAGTCGCACCTAGCAGTGCTCAAGACTGTTGCCAGTTTTGCACTCACAGATCACTTCTCGTGGGGCTCAGGTACTGTTTTGGGTGCTGAGGATTCAAATTAGATCTAACAGTGCAAGACAAATGCCCTAATGACATATTATCAGTCAAGTCCTTGCCTCCTATGTTTTTTTTTTATTTTAAATATGTTCAATTAACTGTGCATCTTTAAAATCTGATGTATGTCCTACCACGTTAGAGATTTTATTTTCATAAAAATCATTCATATATTGCTAAATTTCATAAAATTGGAGGTTGATAAAAAAAGTTCTAATTAGATTGAACATTTTTATAAAGTGAAAATTTTAAGATTAGCCCCTCAATCACAATACTCAGATTTTAAATTCTCTACAGTAACATGAGACCTGTGATTTCCTTTTTGTTTTGTTTTGTTTTGGGGCCACACCTGGTGGTGTCCAAAGAGTTGCTCCTCGCTCTGCACTCAGAAATCATTCCTGGCAGGCTTAGAGGTCCATAGGGGAGGCCAAGAATTGAACTTGGGTCAGAAGCATGCAAGGCAAACACCCTACCTGTTGTGCTCACTCTCGGCCCCCAAGGACTAAAATTTCTTGTTGGACTGGTAGATATATAAAAATATAAAGGTTTGTGCTTATAATCATCAACTACATCCTTCAATATTATTAAGGCATCCACCTAAAAGTGTAACAAAATTTCAAAAATTATATTCAAATAAAGAATCAAATTATTTTTTTATATTTGGGAGACATTTGAAGCACCCCCTAGAAGTGCTTAGGGACCACATGTAATGCCAGTATTGTGACTGCATATATATACTAGGCAAGCACCTTAATCTTTGTACTCTCTGGCTCCTTTTAATCAATGCATTATAAATAATATTTTAATTAAGCATATAGTTTATTCAAATAATTTAATAGAATAATACCAGCTTTGCTGAACTATTAATTTCCTGTACTTTAATCAACTTATTTTATTACCTTTGTTTTTATAAAATGACTTTCATATATATAATAGACACATTCATATTTATCATTAAAAAAAGCAAACCAAGAGCCCATAAAGATATAATATAGCAGCTTCTTTGCCATACACACAGTCAACCAAAGTTCAATTCCCTGCATGGAATATGGTTCCCTCAAGTCCTGCCAGGAGTGTTTCCTGAACAGAAAGCCAGGAATAAGCTCTAAGCACAAAACAGTGTGAGTCTCAAACAAAACAAACAAACAAACACAATCAAATCTTTTATAAATTAATAGACTTAGTTTGCTTTTATTTATTTAAAAGAAGAAAACAGTTTAATTGTTAGAAAAGGGAAAATAATTTAGGCATTTATATTTCATTTGACTTAACCTGCTACCTGGAAAATTAAACTATATCTGAACAAATTCACACTATATTTACTACTTACCTTCCTACTCCCTGGAATCAGGTAATCAAATGAAGTCTTGCCAAGCATAAAAAAAAAAATCAATGTTTACTGCGATTTTTATTGCACGATTTTTCCCCTTTTATATTCTTTCCTGAAAGTTTGGATTTTAGAGCTAAGCTTTATTATTTTTATGGAAAAAGTCCATGGGGATTTGCTGTGTGCTATTTTTATGATACTATAGTCATTATTAGGTAACAAGATAAAAATCATGAAATCAGTTCAGTATAGGGAAAAGTTGACTGTAATATTCTTTCCCTTTTAAGGAAGCTATCATTGGGTTCCTAATGTGATTTTTTATTAATTAAATATAAAATTTTATATCTACCATGAGTTTATTTGTAAAAATGTCAAAAATATCACCTATACAATATTTCAAAATTCAACATTTTCATACTAATTTGGTTTATTAAAACTATGGTTCAGTTTTTCTAAAAATATTTTAAATTAGTTCCTGCTTTTAATATTTGCTGACATGTACAGCCTTGAATTTTTATAATAGAAAATCATGTAAATCATTTTTCTTAAAAACATTCTATACTTTTAAAATTGTACTTTTTAAATCACACTACAATTTTTCATCTTCTGTCACACTTATATGATGCTTGCTACTCAGGGTGAGCCAAGGTAATCACAAAAAAGTCAAGTTTACCTTTTCTGATTCTTTCATTTTATAAAATTTTTTCAGCTATGTGGACAATTTGATGTCTAAACTGGACGTGGTGTGAAATGGTTTTGTTCCTGGGGCCAGCGAGGTGTCCCTAAAGGTAAGGTAAGGTGTCGGCAAGCGCTAGTCAAGGAAGGACCTTGGTTTGATCCCCTGGCATCCTATATGGTCCCCCCAAGCCAGGGGCGATTTCTCAGCCCTTAGCCAGGAATAACCCCTATGCATCAAACGGGTGTGGCGCAAACCCCCCCCCAAAAACAAAACAAACAAAAAAAACCAAAAAAAAAGAAATGGTTTTGCTTTTGTTTTTGGTTTGCAATTTTGGAGGTACTCACAGCTCATTACTTAGTAGTTGTTTTCAGGGGAAAATGCAATCGCATTCTAAACCCTGGCATTCTGCATGTGAAGCATTGCTTAAGTGCTTTGAACTGTCTTCTAATCATCTTTGACCCTTGGTATAAGTTTGAATTACTTTATGGGTGAATATCATCAACAAATTCTGGGTTCACAAATTCTTCTAATTCTCATCAAAATTTACACAGAGTAGTAATTAATTTTCTTCAGAGAGTATCTTAATTGGTTCATTGTATGATGTCCTCTAAAAAGAAAAATTATAATATTTACTTCAGCAATAAAACTTATGCTATTATAAATATATCCAAAATTATCTGGTAACTCCATGATTAGGCTTTATAGCAAGAAAATGTTAGCTGCAGGAAATAATGTACAAAGGAAAAATAAAAGTTCCTACTCAACTCTTAAAAAAAAAACTGTTGACAAGACAAATCCTAACGCAGAAGGTTCGTTAATACACCTGACAACTTTTATACTGACATTTAATTATACATAATGCCTCTGATAATAGGACATAGAAAAACATTCACATATTTTTATTTAAATTACAATAGCTACAATGGAAGTGAAATTCCATAATATAAAAAGGAAGCCCCATCTTGACATTCTTAGAAAGATTGTGAGCTAACCAAATCTTTTAAAATATTTTAGTGTTCCAATTTGAACTTTTTTTCAAAGTGTACAATACCATTTTTTCAAAGTATTCTTCACAATTCCCTAATCTACTATGAGTTATTTGCCTACTAATGCCAAACCTATCTCCTTATTGATAAAATATTATCCCAGTGTGTCATCTAGACCTTTATACATGCTTCCTTTCTAATTCTTTATTACACCTCTTTCTCTTTTTGAAATAAAGAAGAACATTCTAGGATGTGTATGTATCTCTTTTACCTGTAACACACTAGAAATATTAATAAAACCTGGGATCCTGGGGAAATGTATATTCTTAGATCTCACATCAACCACTAAATTAAAACTAGGGAATGATCTGCAATTTGTATTCAACAAATCCTTCTGATGATTCTAAATTTGATTTCCCTTGGCCACTAAAAGGCAACACAGATTTTCCAAAAGTCACATATATAGTCTCTCAGAAAGAACTAGCCTAAAATATATATATACATATATATACATATATATATATATGTGTGTGTGTGTGTGTGCTTTGAGTCCCAACGTAGATACATTTGCCCATGGTTCCCTGTTTAAATATCAGTGTCTTCTAACATTCATATTTTAGGTTTATCTGGGTGAATTTTTTGTTTTGGGGGGTTGTGGGGTGTCATAAATAGGCATATTAATTTGTCTTGATTACTCAGGGATTACTCCTGACTCTATGCTCAGGGTTCATTTCTGACAGTATTCAAGGGTATCATGTGAAGAGCCTGGCATAGAATAAGAGTTGTTGACCATATGAGACCTTAAGCTCCTTAACTCTACTATCTATCTGACCCCTGAATAATGTTTCAAACAGAACTTCTCTAGAACTTTATGTTAAAGAAATTAACAGAAACATGGATTTTAATATTTAATAATGCAAAAGAGAAAACTAGAGATTATTTAACATTTTATTAAAACTTTATTGACATTGAAATCTTTTAGAGATAATGTCTGATTACACTCAACTTCTTTCATTTATAGGAACATGCTTTTCATGAAAACATGTGTTTTCATCAGATGACACTTAGAATGTGTAAATAGAAGAGTCCAAATGTGTAGGAGCACACTTGGCAAAATCTTTGTCAAATTGGCTTAAGAGTTTATGTTTTAGTAATGAATGTGTTGTAGGACCATGTTAAATTATTAATTAAAATATACTGATAACTTTAAAAATCATTCCCACTTTTAAAAATTATGGTATCCGCTTTATCTAAAGGTAATCAATGAAATAATATTAGCTTCTCTTGGCATTTTAGACATAATAAAACTTTAGTAGTGCTATGACAGTTTAATAACCTTTAAATTTATTAACTTTAAGGCTGAAGAGATCTAAAGCACTTGCTTTGCAAGCTGCTGACTGGGGTTCAATTACTGGCACTACATATAGTACTCTGAGTTCATCTGGAGTAATTCCTGAGAGCCAAGAGTAACCAGATATGACCCAAAGTCCTAAAGAAAAGTAATAAAATCTAAGTTTCAACATATAAACATACTTTTAGGGATACAATGAAAATTATCCTCTTCTCAATTGTTATCTGGTAATATCTATGGAATTATTTTCTTTTATGTTCTTTAATGTTAATATAATGGACAGTCTTGTCCTTCAACATATTTGGAGATAAAATAAACTGCAAAATTTTGCAGAAAATTTTGAACCAAATACTTGAACTTTATTCTCAAAATTAGTATTTTACAAGTGATTATAGTTTGGTATAAGGAGGTGTTCTTCAAAGAGACCTTGGCACTGAACCTATTTTATTAATTACGATTTTAAGTACTTGGTATGGTAATATGCTTCTACAAAGGCAAGTTGTAAGGAGTAGACAAGTTATTAAGTGTGGTTATGATTAACAGGCTTGATTTGTCTACCAATTGGATATTCCCTCATGTCCAGCCCAGTCTAGGGACATTTTGTGTAAACACAATTAAATTATCATCACTTGGGGGCTTGCACTGCCAGACATAATCCAGGCAAAACACATTCGTATAATGCAGCCAAGTATATGATTTGATGTGCTTATGATGGGATTCCTTTTGGTCTGTAAATTGATAGGTACAGCCAGGGGGATTATGTAAATAATCAAGGGAATGCAATGCAGTGCAGAGGGTGTAACTCTACCCCACGTTGAAGCAAGAAACAGCATGTACCTGATAGCAGGCAGCAGAGAGATGTCTAAAAATGGAAGAGCTGTTTCTTTTTATAACCGAGCTCATCAAGAGAATGGCTTCCTCATCGTTATGCTGAACAATCTCTTCACACTCTTACTGCTACTGGGAGAGTCTATATTATTCTGGAGCCTGCTGCCCACAGCTCTCAGAAAACAAATGTTAGCTTTCTGTATTTAATGTGCTCTGTTTTCATAACAATTCTTTGAACATATTTATGTGCTAGCCATAAAATTTATACTTTGCATAATATCCTAGGATTATGACCAATGTTCATTCATGTGATAAGTAATTATTTTAATCATTTTACTTTTTTATAAATAAATTGCCCAAGAGATCAAAGTTCAGGAAAAAAAAAAGTAGGGAAAGCAAAAATGCAGCTCACCAGACCCTGCATAGTGCATAATTTATATAGTTTACATCCTGAATTATGTTCTGGGAATGAGGGCAATCTCAGGACCCGGGGGACTCTCATTTCAATACAACTACTTTAAACCCTGCAACATACTAGCTTCTGAGGCTCTAAAGTTAGAAAAAGATATTCTTATAACCAATAGCCAAGTGTGAGAGATATTTAGAAACTCTAATGTGATAAGAAAATGGCAAAGCACATTAGATTCTATAGAACTCCAAATAATTATAGGAGATTGGCAAATTTTTCTAAAACAAAATTGTATCTCTCGCAAGAGAAAGAGAGAGAAAAAGGTGGGCAAAATAATTAACATTCAGATAGAAAATTTAGAGAAGAGAATAGGAAGTTTTGTTCCAGAAAAATATGATAAATCATTGATAACAAAGAAGTGAGAGGCAAGGACAGAAAAAAAGGGAAGGTGTGTACCATGGGGCATATATTATTGTAATAGTGAGTTTGAATTTTAGCATTTTATATGGATGGGGAGACTCAGATCTGGTTTCAGCAGTGAGGTGACAGATCTGTGTTTGGAAGAATTTGTCTGGCTCTGTGGGGAAAAAAAAGAGTAGAAAAAAAGATTAGAAAGATCAAAACTGGAAAAATATTTGAGAAAGGTCAACTCTTAGGCATCTTTGTCTTCTTTTTTAATATAAGATGCTTTCAGAATTTATTCTTCCCTTTCCAACTGAGATGATCATGGAATTCCACTTAGTCAACTGTTCTGAAATTATATGGCAAAACATAATGAAGGTCATGGGTCAAATTCCTGTATTTCAAATAAGCCAAGGTCTTAAAGTTTAGTTTTTTTTAGCAAACATTTACGTTTCATATGCATTTATCATCCTGAATGACCTAGTCCAGTATTTTCTTGCTCTTTTAAATAATTATAAATTAAATAAGTTCTTAAAACAATGTAGATGCTTAGAAATTAATAAACAATTTTTCTCTATATCTTATATGCATCACAGTATAAATATAGAAGAGCATCAAATCTTCTAACAAATTTCTGAACATATGTTATCTGTGGGTCAAAAGCTTTTCTCAGAAATCTTGTTGATACCAACTATAGTAGGAATCAAGTAGAATAGTAGAATGGCAGGTATGCCCCCCTCCAAGAAAAAACACCAAAAATAATATCTCACATTTACTATGAACTTCAGCATCAAAATAGTCTAGTCCCTGTAATTATATATTGCCAAATAATTTTACCAATGATATATATAAGAAAGTACATCACCATGAAGCAATTATTCCTCTCATATTTCTATAACATGATTATTTCTATTTACAGCAAAGCCTTCCTCCTTAATTGCCTCATAGTACATTATAATGGGCCAGTGTGATAGTACAGCAGAGAGGTTACAGCCCACTCAGATTTGACCCTGCCATTCAGATGATATCCTGAAACTCTACCTGGAGTCATCACCTTGAACCAAGCAAGAATAAGCCATGAACACAGCCTGGTGTGGCCCCAAAAATGCAGAATCATTGTGCTTCCAAAGTGCAAAAACAGTTATCTACCAATTTCATGCCTCCATATCAAACTTGTGAAATAAAGAGACTATCTGAATTTTGACTTTGAAATAATATTGCTGTTAGGGAAAGTTAAAAGCTGATTATCACCAACTGCTTTTAATGCTAAAACAGATCAATTCAAGTCTTTATCTGTGCTCTCAAACAGGGATCCATTTTCTCAATTCATTATATTTAACAGAGAAATTTTGTTCTGTTATTCCCTAAACATATTTTTAAAAATAGTTTGCTTAGTTAGGAAAACTTCATGTTAATGTTTAATTTGTTCTCCTTAGATATGTCATTTGAATTTGATTATTATCACCCATGGCAAATAAGTGCTTTAATGAGTAGCTTGGGAGTATAAAGGGCACATGGGATCATGATCAGGAATAACAATGATTTAACAGAAACCTTTCAAGTCCAAAGTATTGCTTCCTAGTTGGAGACACAGAGAACTTGAGTGTCCCGGTGTTTCCACTTACTGATTTTTTAACTATTTATTTATTTATTTTAATTTTTTTATTGGAACCTTGTAATCAATTCAATTCAAGATCAATTCAAGATCTCTTCACTCAATTCAGCAACTCAAATTTATATCAGGGTCTTCTAAATTTGATCCACCAAGAATTCATGAGTTACTTAATAATGACAGTCATTTACAGGAATACCTTTCATATTGATGACTTGCTACTTTCATTGTATATGGAAACTATTTATAACTTCACTTTTTACTTTTCTTTATCAAGAGTTTCACAAAGGCACGTGACTATACATACAATTTTTACTCCATAGTAGGCACATAAACTAAAGTTAATCTTTTTTTAGAAAGATTTTGAGGGTAAGTAGTAAACATTGACTAATTCTGACTTTT